>JAPYZA010012805.1:0-14002 GCA_030522685.1 Eupelmus azureus | reverse complement strand
ATGTACATTTGAAATAATGTTATAAATATTATATATGAAAGCAAATATAATATTCATTTTAATGATATTTTAAGAAACGTTAATGCTGTAATCTTTAGATCTCAGTTGCAAAAACTGGTGGTTTAATCATAAAACTAAAATACATTACTAATGCTTAAAAAATGTGATTTTATGTAAAATTTTGGATTTTTAATATTGATAACGTTTGATCAAAGAAGATTTTCGTAATAGACTATTAATCTCTTTTGACCAGTATAATGAACCGCTGGGAAAAAATTTTTTTTTCAACGTAAATGTTATTCTTTTGCGTTAAAAATGAAAATTATTTTAATACATATATTTGGTTACAAATAAAAATAGTAGTTTTTGATACAAGTGTTGATTCTCGCACGAGAACGTGTTTACCGCCCGAGCGCAGCGAGGGTAGTAATCGCCTGAGTCGAGAATCAATTTTCACACGTGTGTCGAACAATATTTTTTGATTCTGTGTGTGTAAAATAGCATTTTACGCATTTTTGAAAAAGCGTAAAAAATATTTTACGCAAACGTCAATCAAAAAAATTTTTCACATTTTTATTGCCGAAAAAAATATATAAAAATTAATTCAAAATTTTTTTATTTAATTTATTTCTGTTATTTTTCATTTGTAGAAAGAAACAACGTCAAAGGTTTTATTAAAAAAGCTTTGGGTGAATTATTTTGGAAACATTCATTTTTTAAATATCTTATTAAATTAACTAAGAATAATTTCTAAAATATTTTTTAACATATTTTATGATCATCAATGCCATAAATCTCTTTACTCTTGGAGGGCGGTAAAAAACTTTCAACAAAACTTACCTTCTTCCATCTATATACCTTTATACTCGGAAGCAAAGCTCATTCGCGGCGTCTGCTCGTAATATTTCTTGCTCTTGCAAAAGATCAGATATCTCTTTCCATCCCTCACCCCCCCCCCCTCCTCACTCTCTCTTTCTCCCTCCCTCTCTCACTCTTTCTCTCGCAGTTACTCGGGGCGACATTACCCTGATTGGACCGCAATTTCTCGGCGCGTCTTACAGCGGCAGTGGCGGCAGAGCTCGGCTTCCTTAGGAGACGGCCGATTAATTAGCGCTCGTACTACTAAATCGGATTAGGTATCGCGCTCTCGCAATCCGGACGATGGCGGAATCTTCCCCGGGGCGCGCGCGTGTCCGCGCACGCGTGCAACTCTATATGTTTGTACGTGTGAGTATGTGTGCGTGGATACAGTGAAGATGTATCGTGGCCGCTCGGATAACTGCGCCGTCTCCCGGCTCCATTTGTACGCTCGTGCCTTTCCTTTTCACTGTTTCTTTGTTGGCCCTCCTTTTTGCGCCAGCGGGGTTTATTTTAAAAATGAGATAGTTGACGCGCTTTATAAATGGCGAGCTGAGGAATGCAGTATGCGATGCTGGAAGGATATGTTTTTCAATTTTTGGGCTTGATAAATGAATAAAGTTTCAAATATGAGATTCTATTGTTTTCAAAGTAGATAGAATATTGCAAAAAATTAGACTAGTTATGAATGGAGGTTAAGAGAATGGAAAATAAAATATTCCCTAAATGTAATTTTACAGTGTGGTGAACCATATAACGAGGAATGATAATTTTGGGTGAGTGATAATTTTCTTTTGCCGTTAAGTATTCTTTATTATAATAGCTGTTACAATAAATTAACCTTGGAATGTTTATTCTTGCGTTTTCAATTCTTTGAGATACATTGATCGATACAGAAAAATTTTAAAAGTAATACACAGCGAGAAAATATTTTAATTACTTTAAAAGGGAAGATTCTATCAGTTGCAAGTTAAAATTGTTCTTCTCCCCTTTGAAATGATGAAAAAATTGACTAGTGATTAAAACTGTCAGACTTCAAATTGCTAACTAGTTAAAACTCTCGCTGGAATTACTTTTGAGTATTTTTATCAATAGAAAGCTTTCTCTTTAAAAAAGCAAAATGATTTTTTAATTTTTATTATATCTTTCGGAAATACCAATTTTAACAAAACAGGAGTTTCATAACTAAATAAAAAATTAATTTAAAAATTGATTTTGGCTCATTATTATTATGTATCAAGAAACCATTACAGTGTAGTTCTTGAATATTAATATGTAAGTTATAAAATGAATTATTATCGTGATTATTAACTTGTTTGTTGTGACTTTTTCTGTCATTAAAAATCAATGGTCTTACTCTAATTGAATGACATAAATGGACAGAGATAAAAGGCCAAAAAAATCCCAAGTAAAAGTCAATCCAAAAGTTTCATTTTAAAAGGATAGGTCCACAAAAAAGTTTGTGAATTGGAAAATGAGTCTGAGATAGCATTCTTAGTGGGGCCTCCTCCGTTCAGTTGGGTGGCTTTTATCTGACCCACATTTTAATCGCACAACTTGGGCAACATTCGCTTCGATAATAGCCAAACCTCAAACACGCTAACTTCTTTCTCTCATAATCTATACCTTTCTTTTTCTCTGCAACTAAATCTTTGAGCATTTTATCGCGTTTACACTTCTTAACTTATGTTGAGAGAAAGTGAGTAGGCAGATGATAACACCCCCGGTATTTTTACTGATTAATTACATCCTGCTCTTCTCAAATATCGAATTCTAATAAGGAAATTAACAAAGTTTTATGAAAGTTTAAGAGGAAAGAGTTTTGGTCTTACATTTATTATCGAAGAGATTTATTATTCTGAAAAAACGCGTCGTTTCAATAAGTGAACATTTAGTTTCGTGAAACATTAATTATGTTGAAAAGAATATTTTTAACTTTCGAATCTTTACTGCAGTTGTCTCTATGACTTTCTTGCGGAAGTATGACTGGGAAAATGTTGAAGTTACAATTACTTAAGATATTGACATTTTTATAAGCATTCCAAATCTTTAATTTAATAATTATTTCAAATCACCTAAATTCTATCAAATTAAGACTAAAAACTACATATTCATAAATTTTCTAAAGCCCGATATAATGAAACTGGCCTTTTAAAATATAATATAAATACCAAAGCAATCTAAACAATTACAGCTCCAAAGCCATTGTTCTTAATTCCTCAAATTCCAAGCACGAACTCCTGCCAAAAAAGAAAACGCCGAAAGAATTTCATCGTGGAATCCTCGCATCTCCATCTTCTTCCCTTCCTCCTGAAATGCTTCCCGCTACACACAGCGCGGCGATTAATCACTCGAGCCGTGAGATGTCCGTCGGCCAATAATCATCAGTCAAACGCGTCCGCGCGTAAGACGCGCGTCAAAAGCGCGTCGACGATTTCTAGCTGACTCGCGCGGATCGCCAAAACAAGCGCGCCTGCGTTTGTCAGAGCGATCGGACAGCGCGCCGGGTGTCCATCTTTCATTGTTATCGCTAATGGACGAACTTTTGGTCCGGCGGAGACGACGACGACCTCGCTAGCTGTGGAGGCAACGCCAGGGACTTTATTTCCTCCTTTCAGGAGTTTCGGCGGCTACGATGGCGCGTATCAGACTATATACGGCCGACTTGCTGGGCTGGCTAGCGTGTACAGTCCGACATGCAATGGGATTTGTTGGATTGATATCTGTTAGTTTTTGGGAGAAAAGTAACACCTCGATGGAATGTTAAATGGTGTTTTTTTGGCAACATTGAAATCGCTGTTTTAGCCCTGCCACAATTTTAAGTTTTATTTTAGATTTATCAATTCGATCGAGACCAGCAAATAACTCAGGGAAGAATTACAGAAGCAGACTCCTGAGGTCAAAGAGATATTTAAACAGTCATTATTGTTAAAGTTTGAAAGAGATATTGAAGTTCTTCGAAGTTTCGGGATCTATATTCGTTACAAAATTAAATGGTTCTAGATTTTCCAAAATACTTCACAGTTGTTTGTAAGTAATAAAGAATGTTAAGTTCGCAAACAATTAACATAAATTAAATTGATAATGTCAGTGAATGTTACTTTTAAAAATTATTTACAACTGCTTATTTTTAGGTGCAGGTACACCTTTTAATAGTTAGATTAGTTTTAATTTTATAATTTATGAATTTGGCCACTAATTTGTTAAAACAAAGTAAACTTTTATACCTAATTTGAAGTAGTTTAGAGCAAAATTATTATATTAATACAAAACGAGTAAAAATGTATTCATTATATTACAAAATTTCAATTTTCTACAGAAAAAATAGAAAATACTTACTAAAATTGGTTTAATATTAAATAAAAAATTAAACGACATTTTGTTTGTCAAATGTTGATACAATAATCCCTATTTAAGATAAAAAGTCACTTTGTGTAAGTTTCATCCGAAAATCTACGAGTATCATAAATAAATATTATTGATCAATATCATTTTTGATTACCTACAGCACAAACTCAAGTTGTCATTCACAACTTTCCCTTTCAATATACATGTTGAAAATATAAATAGAAAAGTTTTGATGGATTAAGGCAAACTTCAGAAATAATACTTTTCTAGTTATTAATTTATTGATTTTTTTTTATCTAGCTAGGATTAAAGTTTTTAGTAGAACGTAGAATAAAACGCTAGAATTTAAGTTTTTAGTAAAATATAAAATGAAAAAAATGTAAAATGAATATCTAAGCTAAATAATATTAACTTAAATATCATAATGTTAATTTATGTAATGATGTATGTTAAAATTCTAACTATAGCACAATGTAGGAAGAGACGGCGCAAAAAAAACTTGTATTCTAAGAAAATTATATAAAAGTAATTTATTAATAAGTAAACTTGAATTTTAATGTAATATAAATATATCAATAATTTGTAGTAAGGACGTTGTAGTTAATTAAGATATTAATGTAATTTTTAAATATTTTTATTATTTTTTTTTATATAAGCATCTGTATATTTACTGTTTCATATTTCCTTTTTATTATTATATCATAAAAATAATTAATTTACATTTTGTTCGGACTGATAAATTATTTTTTATATATTTATAGTAGTCAGAGAAAAATTTTATTATATTTGTTTGAAGTAATGGACTTTGTCGTCAAATACAATTTAATATTTATAAACTTCATGCTTTCGTCGAGAATTTATAAATCCATACTCTGACGGAAAAACCTGAAACTTTTTGTAAAAAAAATTACAATTTGAGATCGGAATAGTTTGAGAATAAAATAAGTGGCATCTAAAGCGAGATAATGGTTTTCAGGTTGCAAAATTTGATAATAGGTATTAACATTAAAAATAATACTGGACTGAAAAACCAGAAACTTCTTGTATAAGAGTAGGGATGGCTTATTAATCTAAACGACAGAGAAAATTAATTTTCTTTAGTTTGACACTATTTTACTGTATACAGGGAACGGTAAAATATTAAAAAATAGAAAACATTATTTTAAACAAAAAATGTATTTGGTTATTGTCAAATGGAATCTTACCAAATCTCCGAAGTAGCCTACAGGCATTAAACGCGATTCACTGATTTATATTCCCTAAAATAAATTTATTAAATAGGTTAATTTATTCAAAGTAAAATTCATAAACTTGATAATTTTCTAAAGATTATTCCCAATAACCTAATTTTAATGCGCTGCAAAAACCAAAATAGAATATGAATTAAAGAAGCCAAACCCTTAAGATCAGCTAGAAGCGGAAGGGGCAGTTGGGGCGAAGAGAAAAAGCACGAGAGATAGACAAGCGTATTCGCGTCGTCGAGTGCGGACGTGAGCCGCGAGTGGATGGTAGTAGCCTCGACTTGCGCGGGTGCGCGCGAGCGCGAGTAAAGCGCGGAGATCGAGTAGCGGAGGCTGCCGGGGGGAAAGTAGGAAGAGACGCTCGGCGGATAGAGAGCGAGAGGGACCAACGAGAGAGAACTTCAAACCAGTGATTTCCCCCGAGTCTCGGAACCGAAGCGTTTCCGGCGATGCGCTTCTCCGCACCGTGGGGAGAGTTTGATCGCGTGTCCACGTTGCGCGCCTATTGCGCGCAAGCCACCCTCTTCCCCTCCTCGTTCCGCCTCCGGAGAAGTTGCCCAATCATGCGTGCATGACGAGATTCCGCGCGCTAGCCAGGCAAGCGAGATAAAAAAAGAAAAGGGTGACCTGCGAGGATCGGAAGAGGAAGAGAGAGTGGGAACCTGGAATGCGGGATTAAGACCGCGCGGCGCTACGGTCAGGCCGCACGGTAGCGGCTGAGTGGTTTTTTACTTTTTGGAAAAATTACTGTTAACTCACTGGCAGTAGAAATTTCGAACAAAAGCATTAGATTATCAGTGTAATAAAGTAAATACTTAATAAGTAGCAATATTAATTAAATGGAAATAAAAATTTCTATGTATCAATTTCTTAAGCAATTTATAAATATCAATAGGAAAGAATATTTGGATTAATTTAATTATTTAAAAAATATATTATTTTTTCAGCAGGTAAACTTTGACTATCGCTGTATACACCCATTGTAAATATATATTTTTATTAAATACTCCAAAAATTATTTTTATATATTTTTTTTAAAACTATTTACTACCATTATTTTTTTCTCTAAAAAAATTTTTTTATAAAAATTAAATAAATTAAATTAAAAAAGAAAATCAAATATTTCTTATTATAAATATAATAAATATAAATAATCTCTATCCAGTGTATTATCTGCTCATGTCTAATTTTTGTTATTTCAACTTTTCCCTTAAACTAAAATTTGTATGTAAAAAGTTCTCTTAATAATGTAATACTGAAAATTTTTTTTTTAATTATTGGAAATATAAAATATATCTATAAGAGTGCGTATTTGAGAAGAAAAATTAGTTTTGAAAATCTCAAAATATATAAAATTATTTGTCAAACTTATTATTAATAATCATTAATGACTTGTTATAAATAATATTTTAATCTATAACTTTAAAATTTTTCATGGTTAAAAACTAATATATACTTTTAAAAATTACTTATCACTAATTTAATACAAGTATTCAATTATTCACTAAATTAATACAAGAATTCAATTCTGCTATAGGCTTAATCACAGTGTAATCACCGTATAACTTCTGCATTGCATATATAAATACAACTTAATTATGAAATTCCTCATAATTCAAGTCAGCTATAAAGGGCAGCTATACAAAAAGAAGTTCTCGCTTTTCACGGTACGCGTAATCAGCAACGAGAAAAATGAGAAAGAACGCGAACACAGCCTATAACGCAGAGCGTCGGTTCGTAAAATGAGGAGCAGAAAAAATCTAATTCAAGTATAGTCGGCCAAGCGTTAAGGCGCTCAATACAATTATCGTCTGGTTATTAAATTGTTTTGCCGTTGATTCGTGTGTGTGTGTGCGTGCGTGTCTTATAAGCACTAACCGTATGAGAACAATGCATGCCGTGTGTGAACTGGGCTGTTTGACCGTTATCCGAAAGGTATGATTGACTCGTTACCTAGCAACGGCCACGACTTCTTCGTATTAAGTGCATTTTTTTTATCGGTCCATAGATTCATAGAGATCGTTTTTGTAAGAAGATAGTATCAAAGGATTAAATTGGTTCTCAAGATCATATTTTTGCAGTTATATACAATGTGAATTTCAATCCTCCTTAACTCGAATTGATAAATTAGTTCACTCTTAGATTTTATTTTCAGAGATTTGAACTCTGTTGCTTTTAAGTCCGCGTGGGCCAGAAGAGTCAAAAAATTTTCATTATAAAAGCAAAAATTGAAGTTAGTTTTGAGACGTGGCCATAACAAAACTACATTCACACTTTTCCGAGACTTTCTTACGATTTTTAAATTCCAATATTTGCCAGGTTTGGGTTAGAAAACTATTTTTTATACACAGATTAGTTTATTTTATTTTTGCTACTTTAAAACATAACAAAAAGTTTAATCCAAATTTATGATTCGATAGTACCCTAGTTTCTTCGTTAGTCTGATACCGAACAGGTCTGTTCATATTATTATTTATAGGTAACAGAAATATAATCTAAAAGCCTCCCGAAAATTCGTCGACCCTCTTCTTGTAAATCTTAACAAGTATATAAATAATATACATAATTATATTAACGATTTCATAACCTAGTTAGATCAAATCTTAACTCTGGTTACATTTGAAAAACTGTAAAGATACATTACAAATAGCAACAGTATTCGTTTCTTACGTAGACCTCATATCAGCGTTGTCTATTTAATTATAAATAACTCTAAAATAACAAAATATGGCTACGTCGATAAGCACAAACTTGGCATGCCGACGGGCAACTAAGGCGACTACGCGTCGATCGCGCTCTGCTTTTCAATACAGGCGCGAGCTTGGACGACAGAGAACGATTAGATGTACGATCCGTATCAATATTTGCTTAGCCCGCTCGCGTGAAATGGAAGCCAGCAGCAGTAGCTGGCTGTTTGCCCGTGCCGGGAAGCTGATACGTCGGATATACTCCCACGGGAGAGGACGTGCCGCCGCTCCCGCGGACAGACTTATATACCCCGCGCGCTACACAGCCTGCTCCTGAGTTTTCTCGCTCCTCTTAATACTTCGTTCGCGTTCTGTACGCGCGTTTGAGTGTGTTGGTTTGTGTTTGTGTGTGTGTGTGTGTGTATGTGTGTGTGTGTGTGCGTGTGTGTGTGTGTGTGTGTGTGTGTGTGTGTGTGTGTCGATTTGTGTGGGTGTACGTACTCCTCATGCTTTTATAAACCCGGCTCGTAATTTATATTTCATTGGGGCGCGCTCACGCGCATGACTCGTGTGTACACAAGAGGAGAATTTTCAAAGTGAGAATTTACACCGCACTGATCGCTTTCGCTCACGAGCTCGAAGATGTCGAAGTGGAATCTCTCGGCGCCCGTTATTCGTATAAGTATCTGCTAGGCGGAATTACGTGAAATTACGATCTACGAAGGGTTTTTTTATGGATGTTTATTCTGAAGATGTGATGAAAAGTTTTAATTTTTCCGTTGGGCACTCGGGCAAAGCTGATTTTCCCCGATTTTTCCTCCGCGGTCTGAGTCCGCGACTAAGAAGGTCCTATCGGTTGATTTTTCCTGTAAAATCATATTTCTCAAAAGACGCCAAATAGCCTGCGACCACATTATGTTTCGCCTCGTGCAGGACGTGAACCATCTCTAATCTTCATAATTTATTGTTTAATTTGGGACATTTCATTTTATAAACAAAGCTTTTTACATTGTTACAGTATTGTAAACAGTTTTTTTCATTTTCATCTATATAAATATATAAATAGGATAAAGCAAGACTTCTGAACAATATTTCAGTAGGAATATTGAGGAAACAATCATTTACGCCCAGTAATGTTATTCTAATGAGGGTAAAGTTCTTTATAAATTCTAATATACTTGCTCTTAATATATTTTGGACAATTCATTGAATATCTACCTCAAATCGAATCATCTACACTGAGTAAACAAAAGAGTGGAAAGATAATTCACCTGTACAAACGTTCTTCTCATCCCCTTAGCTAATTCTACGCCTATCATACACTGAATCAAGCGTAAATGTATTTATTTTCTCCTTGATTCTCTTTACTTCGCTCCCTCTTTTATAAAGCATTGATATTTCTTCAAATACTTTATAGTTGACGGTGACTGTTAATACGAATTTTCATTTGATGTTTTATGGACCTTTATCCTTTCTGTAATATTTACTAAGTACTTAAGAACTCTGTTACAATTTATTGGGTTTTTATAGTTTTTGATATAGAATCATTATAATCAAATGATAAACATCCGATGTTTATTGGTTATCATTAACGTATTTCTATAATTCTTTTTTATAATGCATTAACCAATTTCTAACTGTAATTTAAGGCTCATATTTATTCAATCATCAAAAATTTCTTCATTTTCTAGTTCTTCTAGCATTAATTATTAACCACAGTCTAAATTTTCTGTTGTTGGTCTCATAGTCAATTTACTACAGTCTAAATTCCCTATTTCTGTCAAATAGTCAAATTTAAAACTGCGAGTTTTCAAGATTTGGACTGCGTTATAGAAATCATCGATTGCGAGCGTAAATTTGCAGGCAATATGTCAGCTTGAATTTTTCTGGTGTGATCACTCACGTCAAAAATGGAGGAAATGCTTACTCCTTGAAAGCAAAAGTGTAGGCAATGATCGGCAATATGAGATGGTGAGAATACATAATATTATTGCGGCATCATACTGTTGTTAGAAAAGAAAGTTTTTGTTTAATAATGTTTTGTTATTGAATGCTTTTCAATTTAAATTAAAATAAATCATTGCATTTAAACATGAAAATAAAAACCAGAAAATTAAATCCAGTTGCAATATCCAAATCAAAGCTACTTTAGATAGCCTATCCAGTAAGACGTTCAAACAGGGAACAGATAGTTAAGCACACGTAACACGCATCGGGAGGTCTAAAATTGAGTTTATCCGACTGTCCAAAGACGCAACTCGGCAATATACGCATCAGTCGGTGGATTCCGCGCGTGCCGCATTGATTGTCGGAGAGGCGCGACAACACTGGCTTGTCCTGGTGCGCACGTCCGACTGGCGTGCGCGTATTTGCTCTGCGGGTGGTCTGGAATCGATTCACGCGGTAATTAAGCTCTTCTTTGTGCGGGCCAAGACAAGCGATGCGCGCCCGTCTAATTAAATGTGCTGTTTGCGCAACGCTGCTGTCGCTGTTAACCATTCGGCCCTAGCTCATTTCGTGGGTTTGAAACGGCTTCGTGGAAGCTTCCTGAATTACTTTGAATTATCATGAATATGATTTAAAAGAAGATTTAAAAGAGATAGAATCTTGCTTGATTTGAATCTGATAAAATAATACCGATATAAGTAGTATATAGTACAGTATATAATATGGTTGCTAGAATGCTTTTGCGGAATTTATTCTGTACGGTAATAATCTTTAACTTTGGTATTATATTTTGAAAATAAACCGTACGTTGTTCCATAGATTTATTCAGTTTATTGCAAATGTCTATAATGCTGTTAATCAGTTTTCATAACGATATGACCATCTAAATCAATTAACGGAAATCATACTGTACCATTCCATTATTTAACTAAAGACACCTTGTACAGTCAAATTGTTTGTTTTAGTGTTAGAAAACAAGTCGTTTTATTCTTCAGAACAGAAAAACTTTAAAAGCTTACTCTCTAAAGTTTTTCTCTATTTTCCTTACCGTTGCTTGTCGCTTTCTCCGCAACTTTTACCATGCAAAAGCCATTTTCTCTAAAATCCTTATAATCGTGTTAGTAAAACACTGATATACAAACAACTGTCAAATGTAATTAAAAATAATAATAAAAGATAATAAATAATTTTTATTTCCTTAAATAAATCATTCTATAATGATTTTTTATGAAAATTTTTTACTTAGTGTGGTAACGCCATTCAACAATTTCAATAATATAATAAGAAATATTAAATAACATAATAATGAATTTCACAATGTTATTTTTTCATAATTTCTGAAAACAAGCGAAGATCGCAAGTTATTTATTCAAAAATCGATTCTAACAATCATACACTATATATAAACGTCATATCTATTTAACATACCGTGTATAAAATAAATATATAATGTTTCTGTGAAAAGTTATGTAAATAATACACTAAATAAAAAAATAAAAAACCTTTCACATATTTGGTTTAATAATTTATTTTCCTAACACTTACATACAATCAATAAAATTTACATTTAATAACTCCTACATACAACCAATAAAATTTACAAAATTATCTATCTTTTAATTAACTTTTAAGCTACTAATAATTAATTGATTGAAAAAGTTCAATAATTAATCAATATAACTATTTTTTTTTGATGAAACTTTTTATTAAAACAATTTATTAAAAATTATAATTTTGAACATTAACGAAGCGACAAAGTTGCAAATAAGAGAAAAAGTACATTTTACGTATCAAATTTTACTAGAACTACAATAAAATATTATTATACACCTATTAAAATTTGATAATACAATAAAAAAATTATACAAACTTCCAGACTTCTGTCGGACTTTTGACAGACTTATTTTTTTAATCGGAAATTCAATTCCATGTTTTTTTTTCAAAGGAAAATAGTATTTTATAATTTAAATGGAATCATTGCGTAAAATACATTCATTGAAATTGGAAACTCGGAAAAGCCGAGACCACGAGATCGACCACTGGTACTCATGTTTCCAGCGTGCGTCCAAAGCACACGGGCTCTCACCCATCTCTCAGCCAATAGACCGAACCTTTATTTTCTCATCGCTTCTCTCGTGCTTTTCTCGCTGAATACATATATACACGTTGGGTAGCCTTCGTCGTAGCCGGCGCTTCTCGGAACTTCATCTCCTGCGCGTAGTTGCGTCAACTGACGTCCTCGTCTCAAGCGCCGGCAGAAGCAGCAACAGCGTGCCGGGCGGCTGGAGAGACAAATGCGACTTTCATGCGACTTTCCCTCTCGCTTGCTCGCTTGTTGGAGAGAACGAAAGACTGCCAGAGAGAGAGAGAGAGAGGGGGGGGGGAGAGAGAGAAAGAAAGAGAGAGAGAGAGAGAGAGTGAGAGAGAGAGAGAGAAGTTTAAACGACGCAACTTTAGGCGAGCTTCTCTCCTTACCGGGGGCGAGTGTCTCCGGCAGGTGGATTTAATTGCTTCGCATCTCCGGCGCGTTATACGCTCAATGGCTCGCTTGCTTCTCGCTTCTCTTCTCTCTCTCTCTCTCTCTCTCTCTCTCTCTCTCTCCCTCTCTTTATCTCTCTATCTTTCTCTTTTTTTGTGATTGTCTTTATACCTCAAGAGTGAAGAGAGAGAGAGAGAGAGTGAGCGAGAGGAGGGGAGTGAGAGAGAGTGAGAGAGAGAGAGAGCGCGAGGAGGGAGGGGGGTGTGTGAGAGAGAGAGAGAGAGAGAAAGAAAGAGATCGTCTTACTCGATTCCTTTAGTGATGGGCGCATACCGGAAAAGTTCGACTGCGTATACCGGAGCTCTACAGACTTTTCCTCTCGTGTCCTCATCTGTCGTTTAATAAGAGCGCAGACGAATTTTTATTCTGAAAAAAGAAAGAGAATAATATAGAAAGAAAAAAAGACGAGAGAATGAGAGAGAGAGAGAGAGAGAGAGAAAGTAGTTTTCTAAGTGAAAAATTCACTTTGACGAAGATCACTCCGGCACACTGTTAATTAAAAGATGGATGTCATTTAAAGAAAGAAGTGAATAAAATGATTTTAGTAAAACCAGATGATTGGAAAATATTTGTAATGACAAACAAAGTATATCATACGTTGCCGCTGCAACGCCTACAATAAGTATCATAAATAGACACAGTTTTTAACAAAAATCCATTAATCTACCTTTAGTCTGCGTAAAAGCCAATTCAATTGAAACATGGTTAAAGTTTCTGTCTATTTACTCCTTGTATCCATCTACGATCACAGCATCCGAAAAAGCTCCTTGTAAAATCGACGTACAGCGCGGTGTACACAAGCCGCTCGGCAAAAAGTCAAAGTTCGAGACATAGCTATAGGCGGTATAACAGCGCGAGGGGCCCGGTTAGCCAATATTCGCCCGGCTTTCGACGCGGAGCTAGGGGTCGAGATTTAACGCGGACCGGGAGCGCGCGAGCGTGAGCCGCCGCGGCGTATGAAAATTTATGAGACTATTTCGCATGTAAGCACTAACCAGGTGTGGCTACACATAAATTTCGCATCCTCGCGCATATTTCAGAGCCGCGAGCGCTCGTTTCCGCGGCCTTGCCTGTATATATACACACGAGCGCAAAAGCGAGCGCGCAGGGTAGGATTCGCGGCAACTTACGCTGCACGCCAAGAAGTTACCTAGGCGCGTGCTCTAACTTACGCTCTTTTTGGACCGGCTCGTTCTTCTCTTCCCGCGTGTCGAGCTTCTGCGCAACTGTAAGGCGAATATGTAAAAAGCGGCCGCGAGTGCGAAATTACGCGAAGAAGTTTACGTTTCTAAGTGTAGTAAAAGCCAACGTTCAGTTTCAGATATATTTGTAACTTTATAATATTCCGTTGAGTGGGTTGCAAGCGTAACGAGCAAAATATA
>JAPYZA010012801.1:0-11945 GCA_030522685.1 Eupelmus azureus | reverse complement strand
TTGACTGGCTGTTGCCGCTTGTCGCGTAACGCCAGTGTAGTAATACGTGATGCGAGCGCTTCCGAAAAAGGCCGAGGCACGGGTTTATAATTGAGCTGCGGGCGAGAGATAAGGCGAATTATTACGGGAGGCTGATAACCGTGACCCAGTAAGAGGCGGCCTCTCTGTCACCTTGCTGCGTTTCTGCTGGCTTGATAGTGGAAGGTGGAGACGAAGAATCGAGGAGTGATTCGAATTTAATTAGTGGGAATCGATCGGTAGTTGATTAGGGATCGGAGAATAGAGGGGCGATGGGATGGGAATGAGAATGAGGGACGGATTGATTTCAAGTATACATAAGTAGGTTTAATGCGTTTTCCGATAGTATTTGAGTCGCCTGATAGATTTCGTGTTTTTAAGCTTCTGGGATAATATTTTGACAGATGAATTTTTAGACCAAATATTACGACATCGTTCTGATAAAACCTAGCCACCGGTAGTTTTAACCCGCGGAGCAATTTTTTATCTAAGAGTATTACGACGAATCACCAATTACATCGAAAATTATGATTTCAGCAAGTAAAGAACAATCGATGGAATGGCCGATAAGCCGCGTCGACTCGAAGCAAACCTCGCAAACAATGACTAATAAGCATAACATTAATTAGTATTAATTAATCCGAAGCGTAGCGAAAGATTAATTAGCGCTCGTCACATCGCCGCGCCGCGCAGCGTAACCAGCCAGCTTTATCATACCGATCTTTAATGCATGAGCTTAATTAGGCCTTTTCCGTGCTTTTCCCGCCCCCCGTGTCATATATATAATACTTTCGGTGAATCCTGTAAAGGCCGGGCCACGCGCGTCCGGCAGAAGCACATATACAGCGACACCCTAACCCACTTCTCGTGTAACTCGCTGTGTCGGTCGGCTCTCTGTTTTTTCCTTCTCCCTCCTTTTACTATCCCTCCGTTTTACGCACTCGCGCGCCAGCGCGCACACACCCACGCTCAGACGCACACAGAGAGCAGCGATGGCGTCGAGCGGCTAGAGTGCGAGGGTGGTATTTGCAAACAATGACATCGATCTCCGCTCTCGCTGTGTACGGAGCGAGAGGGTAGTATATATATGTACTTGCCGTTCTGGCGCCATTGAGTCTAACCCTCTGGCGAGGTCGCGCGCGCGCAGGTGTCGGAAAGAAGGCTACTTCGCCGGGGCATTATCGCACTTGCCTTTTCTATGGAGTTCGATGGGGCTTTAACAATGAATTAGCGCTTCAAGTATCTGTTTTTTTCGTTCCTCTCTCTACCCCGCGATAGGCGTACTTTAATTAAGAGTAATGGGGCCCGCTGATGTTTTCGGCGCTTGCTCTCGGCCAAGGTGAACGCTATATCTGAGAAGGCTCCGGCAAGAGTGTCTTGAGGTCGAATTAAGTGCCGTACTAATATCTTTATCTACGCTCGATTCGCCTCAAGACGCGAGCGCGCGCTTGAGCTACTTAATATACAAGTAGAATCGGCCTGGAACTCTTTATCTGAACCTCTTACCGAGACTTTCTTTCATTCTTCTTTCTTTCTTTCGCTCTGCGTCTGCGAGCTCGCGTCTATACTGCCAAGTCTAGACGCTCCGAGCGGCGGACTTTTAACAAGAGATGTATTTTTGAATATGATTTACGAGCGGCAATTTGACAAAGGTAATTTACGAGCCGAGCAAATTTACTTCATTACCGATAGTTTGTGTATATCCCGCTATTTTTACTTATCATTTATAAACACTCGCGCGCGGCGCGATAACAACACTCTATAAGCTTAAATTTCCTCGCCGCGAAAAATTGCGTCCGCGAGCAAAAAAGCCCCGAGAATAGCGCAAATTAACGCTGTTGACAGTCGGCATTAGCGGCGCGTGTCGCTCTGTTATTTGAGGAAACGCGAGCTCATCAGCTGATTGATATCTAGCTGGCGTCGGTGCTGCTGAATTAAACACCGCCGCCGCTGCAGATTCCTTTGCTATGAATCTCGCAGCCGCGGAGGGTTATTGTATATACGTGTATAGAGCCGGGGAGTGAGGGAGACAGATACACGAGGCGTGGAAACAGGAAGAAGCGTCTCGCTCCCGCAGGCCGAGCCGAATGAATGAAAGGAATGCGGCATCGGCTCGGGAATTGCAGAGTCGACAAAAAGCGGGGGCCGATGGACCTATTCGACGCGGCTCCGGCGGCCTTGTTTCGCGGTGCTTTTTCGATGGCAGCCGGCTGACAGTTTTTCGTGCGGGTGTACTCGGAGAATAACGCTTGGTTGTGATTTTTCGAAAAAATTCAATAGGATAAAATTGATTAGAGCAGAGTTCCTGAAAAGGAAGCTGAAATAAATCTCAATAAAGCTACAAAAGAATATAAAGAGGTAAATCGACTATACGCAGAGTAGGCGGGACAAAATAAAAAGTTTCTCCCAAAGGAATGTGGATTACTCCGGGAGTAGAGCGCCCGTGAATAAGGCTTCGTCACTGCCGGGGAGAGGCGCAATCAGATCGTAAGTCAGCCCGCGAGTCAGCTTGCACTACATATAGTAGACAGCAACCGGCAAGCCTATAAGCTAAGGACGACTAGACCAGCAATGAATCTTGAAATTTTCGAGTGCGATACATATATATGTATATGTATAGAGAAGGCGCGCGAGCCGCGCGCTACACTGTGTCAAGATGGCGAGTCTCCATGGCAACGCTCGGAAACCAGAGCTTTTAGGATTACAGAGGCTTTAAGGCGCACACGTACTCCACACGGCCGAGAGATGCACTTTCGCTTTGCGCTGCACTGTCTCTTTCTCTCCTGCTATCGGTGACACACACGCGGCGAGCTCTGCGCGTCTCGCGCGGCGTATAATCGATACAGCGCGCGGGCGCGCAACGCCCGAGAACGCAATTACAATGCCATCCTTTAATCTTAATTTAGCCCAGCTGTGTGGGTGCGCGCGCGTGTGTAAACGAGTGACCGCGTACAGACTATTGTTTCCACTCGCGGCTCTCTCTCTCTGCCTACGTGTTCGATATCGCGCGAGCCGCCCGGAATCGATCTATTTTTAAAGGCTCTCTCTCTCTCTGTATCGAGCGCGATTGTTTTTTCAAGAGAGTCGGGCGGTAGGAAAAATTGCGAGGCCATTACGGAGAACCACTGGATCGAAGCCAGTCTCCGTGCGGCGGTGTAGATCGAAATGAAAAAATGCGTAGAGTATAGAGCCAGTGCCGAGCTAATCGCTGGCTCTCCACACACAACGAGCTGGCTCGCGCACTTGCTGTTCAATTATTTATCATTCCACAGCAACGTGCGCGGGGAGAGCGCGTGTAAAGCAGGTCCCGAGAGCTTCGAGATTCTAAGCGGCGCGCGTAAAAAGTCAATTCTTATCAGGCACTATCGCAATATCGGCGCGATAAAGTGTACAGCTCGGCATTTATCGGGATCTGAAGCCGGCAAGACGATCGGCGGCGCACCAACACGTACATAGCCACGGGGGCAGAGCGGAGACGCAATATAGAGTCTATTTACCTGCTGCCAAAGTGGATTAGCTGTCGTGGAGGCGAGGGACTGGTTGCGCCCTGGTGTGCGGAGAGAGCTGGTGCGTGCTAGCGCCCCCGCAACTTTTCCGTCCTCGCCGAGAGCCGAGCAATCGATTCGCACCACACACAGAGAGACACACACAGACGGACTGTGCGAGAGAAAGACACAGTGACGCGCGCGAGAAACGCACAACGAGAGAGAGAGCGGCGAGAAAAAACACGTCGCGGTCCGAGCTGTCCGCTACACTACTGGGACTAGGCACTGCTTGCTCCTCTCTCTCTCTTTCTCTTGGCGGCGCTCTTTTTTCGGCAGAGACGCCTACACCACTACTCCGCTCGCTCTCGTGCGCTTTGTGTATATACGCGACGCGCACGGGGGGGACGCGCGCGCTCTTCCCTCTCTCCTTCGGCCGCTCGTAAAACTGCGCGCGGAGAAGAATGAAAAAAGAGAGAAAAAATATATGCGCGATGTGTACAAGTAGGCGCGTGTGCACGGGAAGTGGCGGCGCGCAGGTGAAAAGTGCGCGCGCGAAGAGCTGCTCGGAGTTTCGGAGCTCAGCGGCGACTAGCGGCGCCCGCTCTCTTCTCTCTCTCTCGCTCCGTCAGGCGAAAAGCTTATACTACTAGCCGACTTGTGCCGCCCTGTATATACCATTATAGGCGTCCTCTCCTCTCTCTCTCTCTCTCTCTCCTCCAGTCGGAGCGAGACGCAGATATACGTTTATACTCCAGCGCGTTACGCGCACCACGCCTGCCTGGCTACACGTATATAGCTCCGTCTCGCTCACTCTCACTCTCTGGCTTTGTTGCCGAGGCACTTGGCCGCCGGCGGCGGCGCGCGGACACGCCGAAAGCAGGCTCCGCCAGATGGCCGCTGATGCGGCTGTCGCCATCGCTCGACGAGCCAGCAAAGTATATGAGCGCGCGCGCGCAGGAGCGAGCTCTCCCGCTGCTGTGCTGCTCCGATGGTGTGCGAGCAGTCCTGATCTGCCAGCGCAAGGTTGCGCCGAGAGCGAGAGTGTAAACGCGGAAAACGCCGGCAGAGGCGCCGCCGCTGGTGACTTTTGGTTGGCTGTGTGGAGGGCGAAGCTACCTTGTTCATCTGGTCAGTTTTGAGAGAGCGGAGCTACCTGTATGTTGATGTTTGTCGGAGAGCATGTGTAAATTTAGGAAACAGATGTTTTAAACTCCGATATGCTGGGCTGTATTTTTAGGCTTTTTTTAAAGCGGTCTATTGGCCTTGAATTCATTGAAGTTTTTCCTTTTCGATGTGCACATCGTTAGGTATTGCTGGATGTAAATGGTGATGATTTAAATAATTAGTCAATTTTTTTTTCGAAAATGAGTCGACCAATGACCTGTTAACATTCGGGCTAGGAAACGACCGAAATATATATACATAGATGACGGAACGATTCTGGAATTCAACTCTGAAAATATTAATAATTCAACGGATGACTATCCATTACCGTAACATTCAAACGCCAACCGTAACGCTAAAATAACAGTGATTAAACGTTACAGCACCGCCTTATCAGCTCTTTCATAACAAGCCCGCTCCAACATCCAGCCTCTATATCTAAGTATAAGAAAAACAAATTGAAAAAGCTGAAAAAGTAGCGGGTACACGCGAAGCAGCTCTCGAGCTTTTGTCGCTAAACAAACGCGTGGGTGCGTCCGCTTCTCTCCGGTCTGCGTTTCGCGCGGGCCGATGTTTACGCGGACGAAAATTGAGGCTGACGCAACCTGACGCAGCAGCATAGCACGCGGGCCGACCTCGACGGAATAAAAAGCTCTCCAATAGCTTCCGCGCTCTTTCTCCCTGCGTAATTTCTCGAAAAAGAGCTTATATAGGCCCCCCTCGCGACATTTACACAGCTCGCTGACAGCTTCATTTTCGGCGATGTTTACCCAACTGCTGCGCGAGCGCGGCTTCTTTTTTTCTCGCTGGTATTAGAGGTTCGCGGGGAGGAGGAGAAGAGAGCCTAGGCCTGTTATCGAGGCCGGCGGTATCGAGCGAGTCTGCTGGTAAAAATCGGGGCCAGAATAATAATTGTTGAATTTTCAGGGAGCCATTGTTTCTGCGTTATGTTGGCCCAAGCGAGCGCGCTGCGGCTCGGATTAGTCCGGAGAGCCGCAGCCGAAACAGGAAATCACTTATGATTGCTCGAGTAATCAGCCTGACGAGCATAATTGATCGGCCGAGCGCGCGCCCGCCTCAGCGACGCGCACGTATATTATATATTGAGAGAGAAAGAGAGAGACGTGCACGCGCTCCACCTTAGGAACCGCCTGCGACCGCTATACGCTACTCCGATCCTCGCCGCGACTTCTAATGAGCCCTTTTTCCCCACGGGTTGAGCTCCCTATATGGTAGGCTATGGAAAGAATAATTATTTCTAACTGCGCTTTTTGACGCTTTGTCTGCTGATGTGGTTGTGAAAATTTTCCAAATATAAATTTTAGTATATTGATCCCTTTTATTCTTGAATTATTTTTAATTAAAATTAAAAATTTGTTCGCTACGATAAAAGAGGTTTGATTCTCAAGCATGCAAATTTGTGGATAAGTTCATTTTTGGACAATTAGTTCCCAAGCTTTTATAACAAGTGCATTATATTCTAAAAAAATACAGCTTTAATTGCTTTTATTGATCCACAATCAATTTATTTTCTCCAATTCCGACTATCCGTTCGAATATAAAATTGTCAATTTTAGGTAATCATGATAAGTTAATCGATCTAGTTAACTCGGAAAGCAGGAAGATATAACAAGAGATAATGCAACATATATTAATAAATAATAGAATAACAGAAATAGAGTATATACTTTGATAAATAATCGATGTTTGGTGATTACCTTTACTTTAAAATACTGTTTTGTTATTATATCAATACAATAAACAATCGAAATCGGAATATTGAATATGTCTACTCCTGATCTAGTTTCCGAACTTTTAGTATAATTTATATATCATGTGTATTTATCTTGGAAAGCGACAGAAACATATCTAAAGACTACTATACAGTTTATAAAAAATTAATATAGATATTAGAAGAGCAATATGTGTTTATGTTACACAAAACATCAATTAAAGAAATAATTCTTCGCCTATTATACAAAATGTACAGTAGCTGCAACTATTCCAGTGCATAACGCGCAGTAAGAAAATACCTGTAATCTCTGACTTATCATTTGATTAAATATTTTTTCAGCCTCTGTAAGCACTCGAGAATATTATTATTTTCGAACGACTCTTATCCAATATTTATCCTTTGCATTAACCAACGCAAGCAACGAATTCCACCCGATAATTCCCGATTGATTTCCTGTTCAACAAGAAAGTCTGTGTAATTATTAACTAAAATTCCATACTATCCGACTGCACTTAATCCCACACTTACGACTTTACGACACGTTTACGAGAATCCCAATGCTCATACACACGACCCACCCACGCACAACTAAAACAGCCGGCCAAACCAACGCGCTAGTAAATTTCTTGATTCATCGATTCGGCTCTCATTTTTTTTCTTCCACGCGCTAACCTTGATCCAGTTAACGTCGCCGCGGAGGGGCGAGTATTTAGGGAAGCGCGCGCGGCCGAATCTCATCGCGGGCAATAAACATTGGGCGAACGCTCGCGCCTCATTTATTTTCGAGAGCGGCAGTCCTAGGAATGCGCGTGCCCTTATATATATAAACTCGCCCGTCATTAAAGCTCTTAAAGGACTCGTGACGATATCGATTTCACGCGAACGCCCAGCAATATGGGGGCGTTATTTCGGTCTGTGGACGGCGCGCCTTCGTCCTCTCCAGAGCGTAGCTGCCTCGGCGACAATATTCGAATTAGCGGCTGCGTTTTCTCGGGCCGGCGTAATTGAATTAAGTGTCCTTTGGCGCTCGTAAATCAGAGTTATGCGGCTCCGATTGTGCTTTCCGAAGAGAGCTCGGCTCTGCTCTTTCTCTCTCTCTTTCTCCGGCACTATGTGCGTCCGCGCGTGTGTGTCTATGTGACCGAGATTATTAGAGCCGCGGCGCATATGCCGGCCGGTGATTGGCTTTTATTCGCTGACACGTTTCTATTTCGAGTCGCCGCCGCCGCCGCCGCCGCCGCCAAACGGTATACGTCCCGGATGAGAATTCAGCGCTGCGCGCCGTATGGCTGAGGAGAGAGCTCGAGATTGAAGTAGAGTCAACTTACTCGGTATCAGGAACTGGTATCATCGGAGCTGGCAGGCGGCCGTTCGGCTCCAGGAAGTGGTTGATCTCCGGCTCCTCTTGGACCGGGGTCTCGTACACCAGAGTCTCGACCATCGAGCCTTTACTCGAGCCGAACGACACTCTGTAATTTCAAATTATATTAAAGATTAATGCCTGCTTCTTTTTTTTCTGAGATTTATTTTTCATCAAAATCATTTGTTTTATGAACGGATTAAAAGATTAGAGTTTTTGAAATAGCTAGACCGAGGCTTTGTGATTCGCCGGGAATTTGTCAGAGCTAAATTTATAAATTACTTTCTTAATATTTTTGTTTATTATGATGTCTTCCGGGTATTCTTATATTTTTAAACTAAGGTTCTCCGTCATTGAAATATTTCTCTATTCGATATTTTTCAAAATTAATACATCCTTGGCTTATAATAGATTTTAAATAAAGAACATTTATCAAGGACCAATACCCAACGAGTTCAACGTTTTTCAGCCAATGACAAGCTCAAGAGACGCATTCGCAAGGGATAGCCTCAGCTCCGAATCTGGACCGCGTATATCGACTTCACAGCGCGGCTGTCTTATCCCCCGCGCCCAAGACAGACTCTCGCAAAAATACCAACCGTAAACCTCAATTTCCTATCGCATGACAGCAGCTGTAGCTCTACAGCCGCGTCGTTGACCGCAAAATGCAAGAGAGCTCTGTAGATGGACAGAAAAAAAAGGAGCCGCGCGATCGAACGATGCACTTCCTCGATGCACGCCGAGCTGCCGATTCGAGATATATATGCCATTGTTTACTTGGTAACAAATGCTTTTGTGAATGCTGCCAAATATTGCAGGCTGGCTTGACACAATGCTGCGCTTATGCAAGTTGTTAGAGTGCCTCTTTGACTATTATGTTCAAGTGCGAGAGTTACGCATTCCGTTCGAGCTTTCGAACAGTTGTCTATGTGGCAACTTTGTTTCTACAATGTAAGCGCTTTCTTTCGCCTATTCCACGACTAATTTTTAAATTTCTTCATAAATGGTAATTACAGTTTAAAGTGGTTTTTAATCAACGATCAAGCTACCCGCGGTGAAATGCTTATTCTCTCCAAACTATCATTTTTCAAACCTCGATCATTCCACCGAAACAGACTGAAACAGCCGCCTCAATTTCTACTTTCAAAGCAACGAAAGCTCCGATATCCCTCCAAATCATCCAAGTGCATCGTCGAGTCAAATCGCCAGCAGCCGCACCGCGTCGATTGTCTAATTACACGCGCAGCAGCGGCCATCTCGCCGCGAACAAAAGAGCTAAAAAATAAGGAAGTAGCCGAGCGCGTCGTCACAGCGAGAAAAGGGGAGCGACGGACTCGTGTCTCGCGCGCCGATGAGCGCAGTGTCGCGTGCGCCGCTTATTATACGCAGAGCGCAAGAGGAGGACGACGTCGCGAGGGCTTCGCCAAGTGTAACGAACTACTTTCGACGCGATGTACGCATCATAGAGCTTGAGCGCGGTTGAAACATCTATATGCGCCGTGGACGGGATCGATATAGTGTAATTTATGTAGGCTAGACTAGCTGTTGCGTTCTCTGGGCGGCTACCGCCTCCCTCTGCTAAGTATGTACATCAAGGCGAGTATCGCGTTACTCGAACAACTCGTCCAGTAAATCGACGAGCTCTCTGTGTTTGCATTCACGTTTGTGGCTGCGCGCCTGCGACCGAGAAAAGCGAGCGGCGCTTCGCTCACTGCCGCGGCCCTATCTTTCGACTGGCAAGCATGCTTGTCAAGCGCTCCCCATTATCTGGCATCGTCAATTCAAATGAGCCGCTCTCTCGTGGTAAAATCGGGCTTTGTCAAATGGCTGTAGGAAGCTACCCTGAAAACCGCTGAAAGTGCTGAATAAATCGTGAGTGCTTTCGTTTTGATTAGTTGCTGTTTTGCGCTCTGATTAGTGAAATGGCTTTGTCATGGTCGCGGAATTATGGAGAAATGTTGAGCATCGAGCTTTTCCAAAATTTTTATTCCCCTGTTACTACGTTGCATAAGTTTTTAACAACTATGCTGGATTTTTCTAGAACGATTACGAACCAGATCAACGTATTACATAAGATTCTAGAGTAAATTGTTGCACAAAAATAATGACCAACTCCGATCCGCGCGCGAGCTTTATTATTAAACCCCAATTACAACATCAGTCGCGTATAACAAATCAATTAAACCCGACAATTATTCAGAAAACCAACAGTCCGCGCAACGGCACTGAATTAAAAAAAAACCCACATCCAAAGCGACTCGACGAAAAGATCCCCGAATAAATCAGGATAATCGAATAAGCCCGTAAAGCTTCACGGTGCTGACACCTGTCGGCCTCTCGCTAGTACTCCTTCAACTCTCGCTCCGCACCTACATACACAACACAGCAGCGCGAGGGCGCGACGGAGAAAAAAAGGGACGGAGCGAAATCGCGTATATATACTTATGTGCGGTAATGTACATACGGGCCGGCATGCGAATGTGTCAAAGTCACGTGGACGAGCCCGCCCGCGCGCTTGTCTAACGCAATGTGTCATCCTCTGCCAAGCCGGTGACGCAAGCGAGTATATAGTTCTCTCTTTTATTTTCTGCCGTGTGATGCAGGCACTTTTACGCGCGCTCACACACAATCATGATGCTGCCGCGCTCTTCCTTCCACGAACGAATGTTAGGAGCTATTAGTTACGCAACTCGCGCTCCGCTGCCCAAGAGATGAAAGCGTCAATTCAGCCGTCTTAATCGTCCTGCGCGAGCTTATCGTTGGGGAATTATCTTCGGGATTGTTCTATTAGCCGGCTAGGTGTGAATCGACTGTTGGATGGTGTTTTTTTTTTAATTTTTTGTCGGTGAATTTTAATTGAGGGGCTGGTGGAGATTAGAGTTTTTAATTGAGGGATTCGTTTAATTTTGATGTGTTTGAAAAAAGTTGATTGTTTTTGGTGCATAACGGTATTTTTAAGAATGTTAATTTAAGTGCTTTTAAATATTCTGTACTCTAGCCTTATCACATCATAATTTCAAATTTATGCAATTTCCTCACGTTTTGAAACAAGAAAATTTCAAACCGCTTTTCTTTGGACAAAAAACAATAAAGTGAAGAAAGAGGCAACACGTGCCAAATTGTTTAAGTGCAGCAAATTTGATCGCACGTCATTTGTGAGTAAATTTAATACGCAAAAGTTTTGCCAACCGCTTCCTACTAGCACTCTGTTTTCACATATTTTCACAATTTTCAGCGCGCAGCATTTGTTTAGCCTAGAAGACGGTTAATTCTGTATTTTGTCTTCTTATTTATTCGAAAAACAACCCGTGCGCAATATTTATTTACAAAGCCCCAGCTCACGGCCAAGCGCGCAGAATCGTTATATTTAATTCCGGCGCTTTATCAAAATCCCAACTATTTTCGCACCGCTCGAAAATACCACCCACAACGTAAATAAAAAAAAAACCCTAGTATCGCACCTCTAAATCCCAAACAATCTGCAAATCCGTACAACCCAGCTATCTATAAAACTGCGCGTCAACGCGGCTAATCCGACCTAGAAGCATTTTTTATTGCGCTTCCAAGAATACCTCGTCGGAGATAGGGAAAATCCACTTGCGGGCAGGTTTGCGCGACACCTTGACATTGAACGCGATGCATTTTCTCTCGATTGCGCGCTGGCCGCTGCTCTTTCTCTCTCTCGCACGAGCGTGACATAACAGAGCGCATAGCCGCACGTTTGCTCCCTTGGCAAAAACGAGTCCGCGGCGCCTCTTTACTGTCGGATGCGACACGGCTAATTCTTTACATTCTTTAATGCCTCGGGCTTGTCAGCTGGCTGATTCGAGTTTTTTTTTCGAAAGTTCCTGGTATACCTGATTTTCTTTGGACTAATTGTAAGTAATAGAGTTATAACATTTTTCACGTCACAATAGAGAGCTTATCGTGAATACGACTTTGTTGTAACAGTGATAAGCCGTCGTTTGCTCCGATAAAGCGGTACGCTTTTTAATGCCTGTACTTTACAAATCAACACTATACAATTGATAATAAAACATTGTTTCATAGCTTCGACAACGTGGAAATAACTGGCAATAAGAAAAACATCGTTTGCAAAAGCACGAGGCTGTTAATAAAATATTTACCCGCGAGCGCTGCAAAAACCCGCGGAGCAGAAAAAACATTCACAGCATCAAACTCG
>JAPYZA010012795.1:0-19633 GCA_030522685.1 Eupelmus azureus | reverse complement strand
ATATAGGTAGCGACGCTTTTGTCAATACAGCCGGCGCGCGCTCGATGCTATAAAGACCACTCGTGTCATTTCGCAATGACGAAACTTTGTTCCGAATTCTCCGGGTATAACCCACCCCCCGTCCCCGCCTCTCCCCGCGTTTTTCCTTTTTCCGAGAGTGAGCGCGCTCGTCCGTTCTGTCTTTATTCCCTTCCACGAGTTTCGGTCTTTATTATACTCATTTTCTTCTTCCGCTTTTCCTCTCCGCGCCGCGGCGCATTAATTCTCCGGCTTTATTTTTCCTCTGTCCGTCTCCCTTCTTTCTTTCTTTCTTTCTCGTTTCTGCTGGCTTTTAGTTATTATGCAAGTTACCTTTTTCTTACTTGTATTTTGTAGTTTTTGGCTCTGCTCTGTATAACTTGGAAGACAATTTTAGCTATTTTAAGGTATTGAAAGAATGCAACTTCTTGATCTTTAAACTATTAATTTTTAAAGTATATTGAATCTCAAGAAAGTGATATAAGTACTATATTGAACATTTTACACAGTATATGGATTGAGAAATAAATATGCCACAAAAGTCATTTTGTATTCTAAAACTTTATCAAAAAATAATTTGATGATTAATCTCCTACTTGATATATTATATTTGTTTATAATATTCTCAAATTTGTCAAGTCCAAAACCTTATCGCGCTCCAAAAATAAAAACCATCCGATAGCTTTGGTATTATCGCCACAGCTAGCTCCTCCACTCTCCTCTATTATTGCTCTCGGCTCTCGTCCACGGCAGTCCTCATTCGCAGCTTGCGTCGGTATAACAAACTGCGCGCATCCTCCGCTCTCCTCGAAGTATCGAGAAACAAAAGATATATATATATATATATATATATAAGACATCCAATACACACGAGGGGACGCAATTCGATGAGACTTGCGCCGTGATGAAATTACACAGTTGCCGCGTTAGTTTCATCTCTTATTTCCTCCTGCTCCACCTTTTTCTCTCTCTTTCCCCGGACTTTTCGACTGTCAGTCCCCTCCCCCTCGGTCTTTTCATCAAACCTAACGGAGATAAACGCCGGCATCGCCGGCAAAAATGAAGAGCGCGTGACAATCGCGACGAGCTGGAGATGAGGAGCGTGATGAAGCGGGCGAACTTCGTGATTCCGCGCCTCCGCTCGAGATATTGCTGCGATTGTTCGTCAGAGTTCGGACGAGGCCTTATTTCTCGATCGACTATAAGTACGATTGATGGAAGCTCCGTGACAGTTTTCCTTTTGTCGCTTTATTGTGACGAGAGGGGGGGACGAGCGGCTGGAGTTTCCGGCGTAATTGCTTTGGGATTTGTTTGAGGTGTTATGAAATCGGGGTGATTGGGGAGTTTTGATCGTTTGTTTTCTTGATGCGATGTAAACTGGCTTTAGCTGACTAAGGAAGTAACATGATTTTTTTCTTTTTTTGTTTTATTACTTTTCTTAAACTTTTAATGTTAAATATTATTGTAAGATGATTAGTATTAAAGTTACTTACAAAATTTCTACTATTCATTACTCACCAAAGTGTTCCCGCGGTAATTCAAAAGCTGTTTGCCGGAACAATCACATATTTTCAATTAATCAAGAAAGCCAGGCAGTCTCCGCATCTCAAAATCCGCGACGCCCCGATATTAGAATATCGACATTGAAAACCCGAGGAAAAAAGTTCGCCCGTCGTTCCGGCTCTTAGGGAGTCTGCGCCTTCCAGCCTCCAGTGATTCTCGGGCTCGGCTCGGCGCGCGAATGAAAAAGACAGCGCGCGCGCGCGCGAGCGCGACGTGGAATTGTTGACGTCTTTGCGCGCGGGAATTAATCGGCGAGGAGAGATAAAGAGCCGCGGTGTCTGACGTTGAAAGGTGCATTACGAAGCCGGAGATTGGAGCTGCTGGTGAGCGCGACACTTTGCAGTCTGTGCTTGGCCGACTTGACCTTACAGTTGGAGCTGTCCAGGTTCGCGGAGCTCATCCGTCAAACTGTGGGCTTCGGAGTCTTTTGTCGAGGTAAATATCATTTGAATTTATGAACACTGATCGAAAATTTTCATGCTCGTTTTCATAAATGCTTCATATAATCCAGATGTTAGACTTTGAACTTGAAAATATAATACTTCAGTAGCATATGACAGTAAAAGAAATCATAGTTAGAACCAAAAATGTTGTATTAATTTTGGTATAAACATGACAATAAAACTCATTGGAAATTGAAATGCAATTTAAAAACTGAAGAAATAATTAAAAGCTATAACAGCTATTCTGACTGATCCATATTCTACTGTCCATCCAACTATCGTCAATAATTATTATTAACTAATAATTATATCCAAAACTTTACCAAAATGACGGAGAAATCGAAAGAACTACCAAAATAATTTTCCCTTCCAGCCCATATAAAACCGACTTCGCAACAAGCATGCAAAAGCTCCCAACAAATAAAGCCCCCCTCAAGCCAACTCTCCACACTCGTATCAGCCGTAAATATTCCTCCACCCCCACCCCCCCCCCTCGCTGTCGGCCGCGGCATCCTTCGCCAGTCAATTCCTTCTTTCCGATCCAGCCGCGAGCTCCCTGTCCTTCTTCGGCTCGCTCTCTCGCGCACTCGAAATTCCTGGCGATCCCCCGGCGCGCTTGATCCCTCGTCTAAAAAGGGAAGCGCGCGCGCGCGCACGATTATTGCGCGCCACATGCTCGTCTAGCGCGGGTGTATACATACCTGAGCGCGCGAGGGAGCGCAGGTCGAATGTCCCTTGGCAGAGAGAAGGGGAGAGGAAAGAGAAGGAGAGGAGCGAGCCAGTCGCATTTGATATGGACCGAAGATAGCCGCGTAACGTATGCTCCTGCTGCTCCGCGCTGCTCTGGCTCCCTGTCATGCGGCGTATGTATCCTAAGGAGGCTCGCGCGAGCCTCTCGAGGAGGCATATACGCTTTTAATGGCGCGTTCCGGACGCTGCTGCCGCCTGCTGAGGCTCGCGGGAACGCCGAGCGCGGAAGATGCAAGTTTAAAGGGGCTTCGATTTTTCGATGAGGGGCTTTCGGCTCGTTTGCTGTGGTCTGGAGTGCGTTTCTGTTATGGATTTTTATTTTCGATCGACTTGAAAATTTCTTTGCAATTTTATAAAATATTATGATAATAATCATTAGCTACATAATAAAATGAATCAGTAGAAAAAGGCAGATGTGGGTCAGACGTTACTACCGTCAAAAATATATACTTTTTACACTATAAACAAATTTCATCTCACCAAAAATGTTGCACTACACACTCGTCTATTCATGCCATATCTCCCGACGTCCTTGAAAGCGGCGAAATCATTAAATTGATAGGACGCCCTTACAGAAGCTCTCAGCGCGCATCCTCGCCGACATAAATAACGCAAAGTGAGCGGGCTTTAAAGTCTAATCCGCGAGCAGCTCCTCGCAGAGCGCGCAGCCCGTCCACCAGGTTATTATTTATACATGCCCGTATCCACTCGAACGCGTATCGAAGGGCACACACTTATGCGATGGAAGGTTAAAAGGAAAAGAGAGCGAACAAGTGAAGAAAAGAAGAAGAAGAAGAAGCAGCAGCAATAAGAAGAGGAAGAAGCAGAAGGAGAAGATGGCGGAGAGAAAGATAGGGAGATGGAAGGGTGGGGGGACACGTAGGTAAGTAGCAGCGTATACGCCTCCCGGTCACGACTCTCGCGCGGCTCCCGTATTTGAATACAATGCATTATATTGTCCGCGTCATATCATATATCTCTCGGCTCGCTCGGCTCGCTCGCTCTCCGCTAAATAAACGCCGTCTCAATATTTAGACCTTCGCGCACACGCACACAGAGAGAATAGACAGGAGCGCCCGGAGAGTTTGAGAAGTGGAAGCGCCAACCTGTGCGTCCACGTCGATAAAAATCGAGCAAGAGGAGGAGGGGGGCAACAAGAAGAGGTTGAGAAAAAGAAGCAGAGCTGCTGCTGGGTTGCTGTTTACCATTGCGTGCGGGGCTCGCGAGATCGTTTAAGGAGCTCCTGCTGCATCGAGCGAGTCAAAAGCTGTCCTTCTTTGTACTGTCATAGATAATCTACGAAAAATATATACGAGGCTGAGAGAGAGAGAGGCGAGCGAGCGTACGGGTGCGGGTGGATTGTTCTTATTTTTGGAAGGATGTATGCGGTTCCGAGAGCTTTCGTGCCTTTTCAATGCGAATAAGTGACGTTTTTACTAATTATTAAAGACATGCTTATTTCTACTTAAATTCTAATCGATCCGAACTTCATTGACTAATATTCTCCAATAATTTTTAACAATCTATCAATCATTATAAGTTTCTAGATACTCGACAAACTATTCCCAAAGATTAAGTAATCAGACTTACCACAGCACACTTCTCAAAAATCCTTCCCTCACTCCCACCAACCCAATCCACCCCCAACTCCTCCATCAACTCCCACCTCCCCACATCCAACCGTCCCACCTTATAATCGTCAGAAAATAACACGACACGCGATCCATCTCATCCATCTCGGCCATCGATCGAGAAGCAACACTCACGCAATAATTTACGATAACAAAAGAAGCCTCTCCCGCTCTCCTCACGGGTCAGAGCGATGATTGGGCGACCGCTCCTAAATCGCGCTTCGCGCGATAAAATCGGCCTCTATCGGCCGAGCCCGTATAATAAGATCGAGGCCGGCTCATTGGCACAGCAGCGCATAAACCGTCTCTACCTCGTCCCTTCAATCTCCCAACGGCAGCAGCAGCAGCGGCAGCAACAGCAGCACTCTATGTATGTATACACACGGACGCGAAGACGAGCCCCCGCGGGCGCTTCAATAACGATAGATCATCGGCGGGGGCCCGAGCGATCGAGTTAACGCGCGCCCGCGCCGGAGAGAGCGATGCTAGTTGCTTTACGAGCGGAAAGCGATCGATCGATTATTACCGCGCGTACTTCCGATAAACGCCGATATTCGGGCCCCTGGCCTTTTTTTCCCTCTTTCTTTTCCACGAAGAGATCGTGATGCGCCGGTCATGGGAATACCTGCGAGAGAGAGAGAGAGAGAGAGGGGAAAAATCGCGGCGCGGGATTATACAGGGGGGGGGGGGGGAGAGAGGGGGCGCTCGTTAGCCGATGACGGTACACCGGTGTTTGCTGTAATTTTCAGAGAGCAAGCCTTTCTCCTTTTTTTTTGCGAGGATCGGCTCAGGGAAGATGGGACAGGCCGTCGGGACTTTTTTCGGATCGATGCCAGAGAAAGAGCTGATAGGATCGGTAGGATCTTGATATGTGTGGATAGAGGAGGGAGAGGGCATGGGCTGTTTATGGCTTGTCGATCGGCGGAGAGAGAGAGAGTAATTAGATGTAATGTCAAGCATCAGACTGAGCGATTTGTGGCTTGGCTTTTTTTCTGGCTTGTTGGAAAGTTTAATATTGGGAGGTTTGAGTGAGAGATTTTACGAGGATGTCAGAGTATATGATCACGATTTATGTTTTTTCATGAAATGTACTATTTTTATATTATTATTTATAGAATTTTCATATATATTATTGTCTATTTCAGTATACCTGATTGAGCGTTGAACTTTAACATCTATCGGTAAATCGATTATATAGCTTCTGATCTCACGATCTTCAGAAACTGGTTAGCTGTCTTGCAGATTGCTTCATTTATCTCGATTCCGTTTAGAAATTTTTTTATTCGATACTGCAGACATGTTACAAATTTAATCGTTAAAACATGTCGTCAATAAGGAAGTCATAATGAAGCGCCGATCGCAGAAAATCGTATGCCCAACCCACCTTTTCAATCAAAAAGCCTAAAAATGTAATATTAAAATACTACATCCATAAAATCATCTAATTTTAATTACCGATTTCTTAAGCCAAGCTAAAAGCACGCATGTCGATCGCTTCTCCATCCAATCATCGGCAACATATCGGCTCTCGGCTAACCGATCTCTCTCTCCCTCTCTCAACCCCAAAGAAAGAAAAACCTCAAGAGCGTAGCGCGCAAAATAATAATTCAAGCCCTCCTCAGTCATCCTTGCTCGCTCGCGCTGCCGCGCATCAAACGTCTGCTCGCAGACCCTTATTTTCTTCCTGCCGGCTCTCTCTCTATCCCTCTCTCTCTCTCTCTCTCTCTCGTATAATTGGGCCAATCATCTCTGATTGAACGCCGCTCGCTCGCTCTCGCTCTCTGGCTATTTACCCGCGGCGGCTTCGCCGTATTAAGACCTCTTCGAAGCGAGGAGATGAAAGGCCCTGGCTCTTACAGAGCGAGGGAGGTGGAAAATAAGCCGATCGGAGAATAATGCCGCAGCGGCGGCGGCCCGATAACGCGAGCTCCGCGCCCGGCCGCTGCGCGAATAGATGATTATATTCGAGGAATGCGAGAGGCTGTATCTGATGGGGCCGATCTGAACTCGGCTTGGGCGAGGAGAGGTGTAGCAACTTGTACAGGAAGTGACTTAGGCGAGCGGGAGGATGCCGGCGCAAAAAGTTCAAGCTGGATCTGTACCGATATCTTGATCGATGCCGCCGCGGGATGATTATGTGCAGGGGATTTTTTTGCTCTCCAAGTTGGATAGCCGGGGAGAGGATTGATGGTGAGGTTGGCGGTTATGGAGGAGCGGTACAAGATGCTGCTGAATGAGGTATCGAGGGGGTTTAATGAACGGTACGGGATAGTGTCGTTGCTACGCTGTGACGATGAGGAATTATGAAATTAAGATTCGTTGTCGCGTTGGTTGTGGATTTAATTGAGTTTGGATTTTTTATAGTTTGGGGCTCTAACGTTACTTTATGTTGGGTGGACGACTAAAAAAGTCATTTACTTATGATTAAATGTCATTCTTGTTCATTCAAAAGCTATGTAATTACTAAGTAATTATGCTATGTTATTATGATTATAAATATAATCATAATTTATAGAAAGTAAAATATGCCAGTAGATTAACACCAAGTACAGCAAGACAGCACTTAAAAACTTCAAACTACAACTCAAAAAGAACGCTTTTATCTCCTCTCCAAACATTTCGATCAAACAGCAGTCAATTCAATTCAATCCCCAAAGCCAGTATCTCAGCTCGCGAATTCCTCCACAGATCCACCCCCCTCCCACCAAAACTCCGTCGCCAGGCGCGCACGCGCGCAGATCCAGGAAATTGACCGCGCGGCAATAACAGCTGCTGCCCCGGCCAATAAAATAGCAGCCGCAATCACTTAAAAATTGCAGTATCGTAAAAGCCAGCTCGCGGACTCCGCAGCCTCCCCAAAAGAGAGAGACACACACACAGCGAATTTCGAGCGGCGTAGCCAGCCACCGAAAACTTGATCGAACCATTCAAACTTTGCCGCGCACATATACATCCCAGCCGAGCAAATCCAACTCTCCGGGTATCCTCCGCTGCAGACGAGGAGAAAGGAAAAAGCGTCGCGGGACTCACTTGGCATCCGTCCTAATCTCGGCGATTCCAGTGCGCCGGGGCTATACATACGTTACGGGATTTCGGATTCGCGCGCGCGCGTACACATATACACAGTTGGCCTGTACTCGCGCGCGCGCTGGAGGAGCCAATTGACATTTAACATGCAGCGGGAGCCCAGTTATACTTAGTCCGCTGTGCTTGCGCGTGCCCGCAGTGTATCGCCTCGGGTTTATGATCTCATCGGCCGATTGATTTATGTCGGCAATTATATAGCACCGCGCGCGTGCATGAGAGAGAGAGAGACTGACGCGCAGGCGAGCCGGCCGCGTGTACGTCCTGGAATGAGTTATGGATGTTAATCTCGGGAAAACCAATCGCCACCTCCGAGCGCGCGGGCGCTCTTTTTTTTGCGTTCGAGGGCTGATCCCTCGTTTCTCTCATTTTCGTCCGTTCGAGGGCTGATCCCTCGTTTCTCTCATTTTCGTCGAAGCTCGCGCGGTTATGCGGTGTTAAAGGCCTTTTGCGGGAGACGCTGATTTGTTTTAAGCCGCGCAAGGTTACTTATCCGAGCGCGGCTATTGTTTTTTGCGCGCGCTTGATTTTATGATTTACGCATTTGTTATTGTCGACGGAGACGGTCTTGAAATAGTCGTCGCTGGCTGTGGAAAAAGTGCTGACAGCTGCATCGGAGTGCGCCTGCGCGATGAGCGTTAAGAGGTTGTAAATATCGTTTGGATTTTTGAAGGATGTTGCGAAGGTGGTGCTATCGTAAATCAGTTTCGCGTTATGTAAAATGTAGAATTTTCAAGTGTGGTATATGAGGTGTTTAGGATTTTGTAATATTGCCTTGAAAAATGGCTGGAATTTTCCAGTTATTGGAATTCAATCGACTGTACGCATTTTTTTAACTAACAAAAAAAGGAATATTTGAATCGATAAACAATTGTTTTTTGCGATTTGAAATCTTGCACGTTTATTATACCTTGATAAAATAATTTCACCTCTAAAAAATCATAACCACAGCCAACCCATAATACCTTAAATTAAGAAGCCCTCAAATCCTTACATAATAGATTTACGTATTCAAATATTTCATTATCGATGCGCACCTCGAACGGCGCATACAGGCAACGCGTGTAACATCATCGCTTTGACGAGCAATCGAGCGTGTATACAATTTCTCGGGCCTCAGGATGCATCGGCTCAGTTCGGAAGGACATTAAAGGATGCTCAATGTAATTTTCGTAATTAACATAATTGGTGCGTGCCGGCGGCCGACACGCGTTGTCCAATCTCGTGACACCTTTACGCTTTATGCATCTTAAGTCTTCCGAAATTAGCGTCGAGCCGCGTGTTTACATCCTCCGCAGGGGGAGAGATCATTTTTACCTTTTGCCGTTTGGATCGGGGAGATGTTTTGAGCGGATGCTTTTACGTTTTTTTTCCGTGATCTCTGAATGTCTTATTTGCATTTCGTGGATTTATGGCAGGATTATTTTACGTGTGTCATTGTTACGGTCTTCAAGCGAATGTCAAAAATAAGTTAATGTAAAATTATAAAATCATTGTTTTATTACACCATAATAAATATAAAATAGTTTCTTTTAAAACACGTAAACTTTCTCAACACATACTTTAAATGTTTTAATTATAAAAAATTTGACAGACTCAACAGTACCTCACATACCTTAAAACCCAATCAAATCATCTGACAATAATCAAAGCCAAGCCAGCCTCCCTAAAAATCCAAAGCTCACCCAGCTCCATAAACAACATTACCCCACTCCAAATCTCCAGCTACATTTCTCCCAAAAACAATAGTTAGCGCTCGCGCTCGGAAGCATGCTCCGCGCATAAAAGTCTCCCCCCCCCCCTCCTCCTCCCACACTCGCAAAGAAAAAGACACAGAGAGAAAGAGAGAGAGAGAGAGAGAGAGAAGCCGCGCTCGCTCGGCTATTGGCAATCTCTGAGCCCTCTCGTCGTGCAGGCGCACGTGCGACACGCGGCGCGCTTCCATTTCTATTCTGACAAATGGACGCGATCCTGCGACAATAGGTGCGCGCGCTCTCTCTTTCTCTCTCAGTCCGCAACTCCGCATACACAAATTTCGACGAAAGCTCGCGCAAGCTCCCTGGCGCCGTTCCAGCCGAGCTCTCGTTCGATTATACGTGCGCGCACCGCTCGAATGTATCGCGCGGGCGCAAGGCCGCTTATACGCGCTCACAATAAAATGCCGGCAAAAGAGGAGGGAAATGGGATCATTTTGTCTGTCTTTTAAAATTTCTGCCAGAGAGCTCGGCTGCTCAGCGCGATTTCGGACTTTTTGCGAGAACGAACTTTTTCTGGAGGGGGTGGAGGAAGGGGGGAGGAGGAGACTTATTTATTTTGGCTGCTACGCGCGAGCTTTACACTTTTCTGGATTTTCTGGGTGCGTGCAGTGCGGTACTGAGTATGCGGATGATTTGCATAAGAAGTAGAGCAGGGTTGGTGAATTTGTTGGCTGGAGAGCTGTATTGATAATTTTTCGGATATTTTACTTTGGATTGGTTCGCTTTTTCATTTGGAGCTTTATTTTCATTTTGTTTTAGTGTAGTGATAGTCTGTTGTTCAAAGTGAGCATTAAATTCGTATGTACCCGCAGTAATAATGCATAAGTTTTGATATTGAACTCGTACAGATTCTAAATGTTTAATTTTATATTTTGTAGTGTACATACACATCGTATGAAATTTCATGTGCATTAATACAAGAATAATAATTCAAAAAATGAAAAACGAAATAAAATTTTTTGCAATATTTGAAATTGTGAAATCAATTACTTTAATTGTACAAACATTCAATAAATCAATCAACATAAATCATGTCAATTTTTTCCCAAACTTGCGCTTCACATTATCATATCACACCAGAAACAACTCTTACGTCACATTTTCAGTACGAATGAAATTAATAATTATCCCAAATGGATTTCCAACTACAACACTAACATAATAAAAATTTATTCTCAAATACCTCTCACGCAGGTGATGCCACGTGTTAGTAACAACACGCGCATGCGCGTTAGCCTACTACACTCGCAGACTGCCACGAGCTTCGAATTTATATCGGCAAGACGATATAAACGCCGTAAATCATTATTATAATAACGTACAAACAACGAGGCCCAAGTATAGAGCGTATACACTCACAGCTGAATTATTCAACGCGAATTCGTGCCTATCGTGATTGCATTATCCCCGGTAGCTTTCTAAACCGAACGAGGCCATTGTTGCGCTGAGAACGATTTATTCGACCTTGATAATTTGGAAAAAGATGCACTTTTACCGGTCCAAAAAGCGAAGGGCTCAGGTAGACTTATGACATCTCCGAGCGCTAAATCACGAAGCCGCACACCAGCCGAAAGCGGACACGAACCAGAGTAAGAAGAAGAAGAAGAAGAAAGAAGAGCAGAGCAGAGCAGCAAAAGATGCAAGAAGAAGGCAGCGACGGCGTCGTCTCGTCCTCTCGGCTCCTGCCTATATCTATACATGCATAAAGAAGAAGCCGAGCCCGGGTATTTACATTGCTAATGTATCGCCCCGGCCTAACTTCTAATTAAACAAATTCGCACAACTCAGCGCTGCGGCGGTTCGCTCCGGAATTGCTCGGCTCTTTACTCCCCCTGCCTCCTCCTTCCTCTCGCGTGGGGGCGAAGCTCGCGCGCGCGCGTTCACGTAAAAAGTGTGCTTCTCTTTAGGTAGGGTCGCGCGCTTGCGCCCGCTCGTTAGCGCTCTTAACGCGACTTACCGCCCGGAGCGCGGGCGCGAGCCCTCCTCTGATTCATCGGCGACGGAGGGAATGAATATTTATAAGAAACTGCAAAATAGTAGAGTCTGCCGCTCTCCTTATACTTCTCCGGCTGCGCGATCTCGAGGAGGAGGGGGGAGGTAGAGTCTTGCGCTTCTTGTTTCGGCTATCCGAGTAATGTTTGTCCCTCTCTGAAGCGAGAAGTTGAGAGGGATGAGGGGGAATGTTTTTTTTTGGGGGAGAAGAGGCGGATGGGTTTGCGGTACTTTGGCTTGGTTTGAAAGTATGTGAGTTTATCAATTTATTGTTTTTTATTATTTTAATAGTTTTTTCGGTTGAATTTTTTGACGATATGTATGGCCATTGCCGAATAGGAATTCAAACATTTGGTTAAAAATATAGTATGGTAAAACATTAGACTATTACAGACCAGCTGACTTGTAGCATTTAAACTACAATATCTTTTGAAGTTTAGAAAAAAAAAGAATTCCTTCGACTTATATTTTTAGTAGATTTTTATACGCACTTCAAACTTATCACGGAGTTCTTTGGCGCATAATCAATCTTTTATATAGAAAATTAGCTCGTTTTATATAAAATATATTAAAGTGATCTAATTGAGTAATCTAATTTTAGACTAATATTATTATGAAACAAATAAATTTAGTTCAAGTAAATACTCATTTTATATTAATTTATTTGATTTCAAATATTTAAAGTGATTTACTCCGATTTCGTCATGATTTCATTATGGAAACTTCATGATAGAGTAAATAATCTCTGACTTTTTTTCTTTATTTTTATTTCAGTTAAGAAAGCGAAGATTGGTAAACTGCCACTCCACACTTATTCATTTAAAAAAATAAAAACAAAAAACTCAGATAAAAAACCAACATTTTCGAAAATGCTAAAAGCCTTTCAAAAAGTGCCCATCAATATCAAAAAAACCCAAAGCACCCTCTCAAACCCGAAAAATACGCCCCAAGCTTCAAATCTCCTTGCTTATCGTCGCAGCACCTGCTGCTACGTAGGGTCGCCACTGACTCGCCGTAAATCATAGGTCTTTGATAAGGCACCGTTCATTAGGCAGCCAGCTCCAGAAACCGAGGGAGAGAGAGAGAGAGAGAGAGCAGAGTAACGAGCCGCAGGCTCTCCTAATTAATTCCACATTCTTCCTTCCTGCTTCTGGAAGTCTTCTCTCATTGAATCCTCGGCTGCCGATATCCCGAAGAATTCGACCAGCCGCGGCCAGAGGAGAGGGGGCAAATTAGCCGCTCGTCCAGCTAATTATACGAGGAGCCAGGCCGAATTAACGCCGATATGCTTAATGATCCAAATTTGCGATTCGGCTAGTATTATCGAGCGAGCTCGAGCGGCGATTATTCGATATGTGCCTGAGCTTTTGGCGATTGCTTCTTTGATGATTGCCCGCTGGTGGCTATTGCTGTATTAGCCTCGATGCGCGAGAACTTTTTCGAGATTAAATTTGAGGCGGTAAATTTGCCCGGCCGAGATGTGTCTTATTGGCCGGCGAGTTTCAGCCAAATGAGTTTTGTCATTATTTTTGATAGTTATGTAAAATTTTTTAATGCGCCAAGTTTAATTTGTAGGATTTCAGAATTCGATTTCAATTTCAGGATTAAGGTTTTCTCGGAGGAAGATTTTTCGATGCTTTATATAAATAACGACAGTTTTATAAACGTCGTTCGCGGCGGTCTAATTTTGAAAACTGGTCAATTTGCGCATCGTAAAAGCACAGAAGCCTTATTTCGCAATCACAAAAGTATTCATTAAACCACCGATTCCCCCTTTAACATTCCCCAAATCCAAATAAAACCTTAACAATCCCAATCAAATCAACCAAAGCGCACCAAAATCAATCGCCAACCAAAGAACCACCTCCCCAGTCCCCAACAAACCCAGCGAATCCATCCTAAAACTCCAAACCCGTCTAGCAGCCGCTCGTCCAAAAGAGACACACGGCGTGTGAGGTCTCGCGCTCACTTTCGGCTTCTATATCTATACGAGGGACTTCCGGCCTCGCTTCGGCGGCTCGATTACGGCGCAATAAAACACCGTCCGGCGCACCTGCGCGGCACTGACAAGGAGGCACCCACTTCGTCTCTCTCGCTTTCTCTCCGTCTCTTTCTGGCTCGCTCGTTGGCGATAAGGCGCCAGGACCTGCCTGACAGTGCCCGCCTTTATACGCGCTCACGAAAAGTTTCACTCTCGTATTTTATCCGCAAAACTGTCTCGCCACGCGAGTTTAAATGTTTGAAAAGTATGCGAGAGCCGCGACGAGGCGAGGTTTATCAGGCGCGCGTGCTTTATTTCTAAGGCCGGTGGGTGGAGTTTTTGAGGGGATTGCTGGCTCGGTAATTTTTTTAATTTTGGCGGGGAATTCCTTTTATGAATGTTAATTAAATTTTTTGTTTATGAATAAATTGGAATTTTTTCCTGCTGTGAGGTTTAAATATAGTTTCACGATTTTATTCTTGACTGTTTCGAATGGCTTGACAAACGTTCTTTTGTTACAGCACTGCGATAAAATGTTATATATTGACGTCCGTTTAATGGATAACAGTTAAAAATGTCACATACCGGTGCTATTTGTATCGTGTGAGTACACATCAACTAGAATTATGCAAATTCTCATACATGTATAATTTTCATTTTTTCAATCTCAACCGTGCAGTTATTTTATGACCGAAAACGCAACTCGAGCTTATAATACTCGTAATTAATCAGTACTAATAGTAATCGTCTTGCAGCACATATATTAGTTACACATTATTAAAACAACATCATATTTCATCCCAACCAGTTTCCAATAGTACGAAATAACATTTTCAATTTCATCATGTTAGCAGCGGTACTCGACGCTAGAAAGTAAATACCCGACTTTCACATTTCCTCCTACAAATATCGCAAAAATAGCCCGTAGTTTTCGGACATAAATTCCAAGCTGATTTACTCTTCTAATCAACGCCGAGTGAAACGAGCTCTCTGAAATAAATACGAGACCCGCGAAAAAATCTTCCAATTAGTATATACCTTTATCCATCCAGTCACCACCGCAGGCTCGTACTTGCAGACATTCTTGCATGATCAGCCGTTATCGTCATTAACCGCACTTAGCAGCATCACCTCGGACTAAACATTCGCTCGCGTGTCGTATGAATAAGCAGAAGACCAATTAAAATTGATCCCCTTGGCTTTGAGCAACGCGTATATATATGCAGTCTCTCGCTTTGAAGTACACGCTGTTGGACCTTGAGATTTATTCAAAAGAAGAAGAAGAAGAAGAAGCACTGCGCGAGAGCTACTGTATACTACTGAGCTCGTCACGGGTAAACAACAAACAGCCAGGGCAAGTATACTTTTGCGTAAGCGGGCCGCGCGTCAGGAGTCAGGTAGCAGTACTCGACGCACCGGCGGAGCTTTATGTTGCACTTGAATTAGGGACGAGACGTTCTGGAGCTGAGTCAATAGGAGAGGCTTTAGCCTGGCTCCATTTTTTGAAGTAGGACGATAGTAAAAGTAAACTTTTTGAAGTTGTAGAAAGGATATGTAGTTATGTATGTAGTAGATGTTTGAGTTCATTAAAATGTTAGCACTTTCTAATTGAATTTTCAATAAGACTTTCAACCGGTATATCTTTATTTCAATTTATTGGTATGAATTAAAGATTCCGAAGACACTAAATTTTGTATTCTTTAGAGCTAGTAAAATTAAGACTCATTTATAATCTAATCATTCTATAATTTGTAAAATTATATTAAATTTTAAATTATACGTATTAATATTAAGATGCTTTATAGGACCAGATCAACGTCTATCTAAATAGAAAATTAACTGGTAAGACTAATCAATAATACTAATTTAATTTAACTAGACTCTACCGCATTCTTCACTAGAGCTTATGTAACAACCAAAATTAATGTTCAAAAAATACAACACCTAAATCATTGCATAAACATGTTAATACATCTCAAAACCATTAAAATCAACCACATTTACGTTCAAGATTGACTCCTCGAACCATAACACTCGCGCAGTCTCACACCATTTCCACTCCATCCCCGAACTCGGCAAGTAATTACAACGCATCCTTGCCTATTTACAAGCCAGCGCTCGCAAGTGTCGCCGCCGCTCGCACATCACGCGACTTTTCGACGCAGCAATAAACTAGGTAGGCGTAGAGGATAGGTGAAAGTGCCGCGCAAGTGCATAAAACAAACTCAGCCGCCAGGGTATAGGGTACATTAATGCGTCGATCATGTCAGTGTTGATGTGAGCTTGCAGCTTTGCTTGTATATGTGAGTGTCTACTGTAAGTGTATTTTGTAATAGAAAAAGATGAATAAATCGGTTTGGGGATGAAAATAATAGAGGACTGCCGGAATCAGGACGGTTCTTCTTGATCTGTCGAGAAATCGGTTCACTTTTATGCCGTGACTCATTTTTATATCCTTACCTGTTCGAGGTCATCTTGCACTTTTATTATCTGATATCTTGTAGAAGAAAAGTAGTTATATCGATGGAAGAAGAAAAAATATTTTTGTCAAATTACTTTACTGTCTCGTTAAAGGATAACAGGCCGTAAAAACTCAAAAAAGTGACTAAACTTTTTAGGAAATTTTACTAGTCCTATACTAAAGCTTTCTCTTATTGAACAATGAATCGTTCGATTATACGTCACTATAATTTGACTTTCAAGTATAGATGGCTGACGTACATCTAGGGCAAGCAAGATTTTAAAAATACTTTTAAAAAAATATCCGAGAAATGCAGTCCTGTCGTGAATTAGAATTATTCAACCCGCAGGTGCTTGATTGAATTATGACGGATCGAGGGTATGCAGCAAATGTCGATGCTACACTTTCGCGACCTCCTTTCTGCTATCGCCTTCGATCAGAAACAATTCCAATGTTGCGATTCTTGCAGTGTCGCATGTCGCATTGTCACCGGCGAATGATATATTTGAGGCAATAGAGCATAATGAATGATATTTTAATTTATAAATAAGTTGGATGCTGTCTGCCGATGCAATCGACATAATTCTTAAGTATGTTTGTAATGTTGGATTGAATTAATTTTAGCGCTTTACATTCCGTTCGCTCTAATTTATTACACCTGAGCCATTGCTGTGCTAATAGTTATGCGTAATTACAAAACTACAAAGCTATTGTAGGTGAAAAAATTATGAGCAAGTTCATTTGTTTAAGCATTTAAAAATTGTTTCTGTTATTTCTTATTTATTCTTGATATTGCTATAATACACATTCATTACTATATTATCATATGTTTATAAATTATAAATTGTTAAACTATCTTTATTAGCATTTTTCGAAAACATTTCACATTCTTCTTTAGCTTACATAGGCAATCTGTAAAAATTTGTGTACTTTTAATTTTAAAGTGCACTATAAGTTTTAAAAGACAAACTCATAATACAAACAAATTTTACGTTTTTGCATACCAGACACAACCAAATGTCTTAAACTAAAGTTCTACAACCATTGTAAAAATTGATTTTATACCACTCTAACCTCAAAATCATAACTTAAAAAAAATGTACTATTTAAAATATTTAATCATGAACTTAAGTGAATCAAGTAAAGCCGGAAATAAGACTGTCAACATCTCCTGCCAATACGGAAAACCTGTCAAAATTTTAGCAAAATTAGTCTAGGAATTCTAGAGAAAATTTATAAACATCATTTTCTGCAATGATAAAAACACAAGTCACTCAATTATAAAATTATTTAAACTAAATTCATTTGGATCCTCATGCACGTATAAATTATAAACCACTTTGCCAACCAAAATTAATTCACAAACTAAAATCAACGGACCTCCAAAAAAAGCTAATTTAATAATAATCGAAACGACGAAATTTAACTACATCCAATTTTTAAGCTCCCCTCAGGCCACACCCCCGCCCTCTTTTCTCATCAAACTTTCCAAACTTCCAAAAACTTGCCCCATCCCTCCCCAGCGAGAAAGACAGAGAAGCGAGCAGCCAGCAAAAATCCATCGGCGCAATGTCCCCCGGCCTCGCTAATAAAATCCTCGCCACACTCGCTCGCCGATATCTTTTTAGCCTGCTCTCTCGCTCTTTACTACAATACGAGCTGCGCGCGCGCGCGGCGTTGTATAAAGTTTTGAGTAATGGGCGCGCCGGCGCGGCACGGAATGACGTGTTTATAAACGCGCGCTTGCGAGCGGCACTTTGTGGCCTCGTAAAACAGCGGGCCGCGTGTAAATCTGGCCGAGTGCAGCGCCGGCGGCCCTGACAGATCCTCCTCCCTTTGCCCAAGTGCCTCTCTTTATCGCGCGAGTTTTCTTCCAAACGCGCGCGCGGGAGGAGAGATAGAGCGATGCGCGGATTAATTGTGTAAATGTAGCCTGCTGTTTGGATTTCGTGGTTTGCACGGTGCTGCTTTGATTTTGGGTTTGGTAGCGGGTTGCGGTTTGTGGGAATGGTTGATTGTTGTTTGTAGAGAGGTTGGAAGAATGTTTTTGGGATGTTGTTGAAAATGTTTTGAACTTGACTCATTTTCAAGCTTACGGTTTTGTATAAACTTCATTCTTATTTTCGACCTGATTATTACAGCTATATATATATTAAAAGTTATTACAAGGTGCTAGATTATACTTTTCATAAGCACGTGCTACTTTTATTGAATGTATGAAGAAGTTTTATGTCCTTTATGTAGTTTATGGAAATATTAAAATTTATTTTCATACTTTACCGAGTAGACTGAGAAATATTAGAAAATTTTTTATATTTTATTGATTTTTTCAAAACTTTAACAATAAATATGTATAAAAATCTATGCTTTTCATCTATTTATAACCAGTGACAAATTATAATTATTAGATTGTCGAAAATTATTTTTGATCAGGTAAAGTTTTATCTTTAGTTTTTAAACTAAATTGATGATTTAAATGTATTACTTCTGATCTGAAGAAGTTAGTTAAAGCAAATCTATCATAACGTAGCATAAACAGAAAAATTTTCCGATAGTAAGACCACTACAATTTGTTATTCATTAAAGCACAAAATATACACACTATTTTTAGAAGAAAAACGTTAAAACATAAAATATAATAATGATCTACGTAAGTTAATAATTTATCCCTTCAAATACTTTATTCATCTCCCCCTTAATTCCCTGTCACCCACACGCCTTATTACAACCGCAATCATCAACATTAATATCCAACTTAATTCGCTTTCATCTGCTCTGGCCATCAGCAAAATAAAAGCCGCGCACCTCGCCACTCCGTACACGGCCATTACTTACGCGCTTAGTCGAAAAAATCGACAAAGCACAATATAATCTCTCTCATTCATTCCCCATGCGTATTTTACATTTAATAAAAAAAGCTCTCGTATTTACGACATCGAGAATACCCCCACCGTCTCTCGCGCCGCAGCGACATTTCCATTTTCAATTTCGAGACTCGCGCGCCTTATTCCTCCCCTGACCTTAACGCGTGTATTTTTGCAATAAAATTGGATAATGAGGGCGTTGCCTCGTCCGCGCTGCCAGCGGCAGCGGACCGGGAGATATACGTAAACGGCGAGTGTCACAATAACTTGCGAATTCTTATGCACTCGATCGCCGCCGCGGCCGAAAGAATCTACGGCCCCGTAAACATCGGCATTTTATCTCCCGCCACTGCTGCTCCTGCTGCTGCTCCTGCTGCCTCCCTCCCCCCTCTCTCTCTCCTCTTTCGAGAACCGGACTTTTGCGCTCGCACTGTCAGATATCGGGAACTTTGCGTATAGTTCTTCTCTCGGGTTTAGCAAAAGAGAGAGAGAAAGGGAGAAAAAAAGGGATAAATAAATAAATTAACGAATAACCTGGCTGCGCTGGGACGATTCGCGTAAAGAGGAAACTGGTATTCGCGCAATCAAATTTATTTAGAGGGATTCGCCGCTTTTCATACTTATGCAGGAGGCTGCATTCAGCGCGCGATGTATTTATTGCATTCCTTTGTGATGCGCTGCTTGCTCCACCTCGCTCTGAAATCGCGCAGGCTCGTTCTTTTTGGGATTGAAAATCACTTAGGTAAATGTGGGATGGAAGGCGCGGGAAAACGAACGGCTGTCATTACAATAACTTTGCCGTTATTGCGCGCCGCTGGACAAACGAGACGAGTGTCTTTAATGTCGAGAGGAGATTTGGAAGAGTAACGTCAGCAAGTAGAATTGTGCGCCTATTGGCTGTAATGCGCTTGCTTGATTTTCAAAAGAATATTTTTTTTGGCTTTCGTTATTGCATTTTTCAGCTTCAACAGATAAATATTTTCGTCGACCGGAAAATAATTTGCTTGGTGTGTATATATTTTGAATGCTAATGTAGGATTTGTTCTGTTGTAGCCTAAAATTTACAATATTGTTATTGTAATAAAAAAA
>JAPYZA010012782.1:0-10729 GCA_030522685.1 Eupelmus azureus | reverse complement strand
TATATAGCTCGAACATTAAATTTCATTGTATGTTAAAATTCATTTGTTTCATTTCAATTAGGGAAAATATAAAATAACGTTACGAATGAAATGACACATAAATGAGTTGTTTATAAACAATTGGCAACCGATCAGCATCAGTCTGATTTACAGAAAACTCAATAAACCCAATTACATACATTAAACACCAAAGAATAAAGAATTGAATAAAAAAAGCAGCAGCAGCAGCAATCGCTGAACAAAAGCATAACCGCGCGAGGCACGGCTCGTCGCTAATCCACATTGCAAATTCGATATCCTTGTACCGTTTAAACGCAACCGGCAACGCGTACTGACTGCAATATCAGATTGTCGCAAGGAAAGCCGAGAGCCATGTCGAGGTAGGTAGCGCGCTTGCGTATCGATTGCTGCTCTTGGCGCTCAGGCGGCTCAGAAACGCTCGCAGGGGCAAAATGAATCCGTTTATTAATCGCCTTTGCCGTGACCTTGCTCCCGCGCCTCGATCGTCGCGCGGCCGCTTCTGCTCGTCTCGCAAGCCGATATCCCGCGAGGAATGCAACTGTAGCCGACACGGGAGGAAACGCACATGTGCAAGCAGAGGACGGAGATAGGATCTCGAAGCTGCCTGCGCGCTCTATTGCGCTCTGTGTCAGTGACCTTCCGCAAAACGCGCCTATACATACACACACACACACACACCTCTATGCCTTTAGCGAGTAGCGCCTATGACGCGCCTATTTGTTCCCGCTCTTGCGCCCCCGCGAGAGCTACCTGAAGTTACTTTTCTTATATACGCTTCTCCACACATTTCTCTTCATTTTGTAGCTTTTTCTTTTACCCATTTTACACAAACTTTTATCTTTCATCCTACTATTTTTGAACTACACTACAAACCTCGGATAAATTTGATTTAATATATTTGTTAAATAATAATCACCTTGATGTAACTTATCCAATTATAATTACTCATGGTATACGAAATAAAAAAGTCTCAAGAATGCCCTTTTCTTTCTGTAGATCCTCAATACAAAGCCATGATATTACCCAGGGGTAGCTGAATCAACGTTGTACCCTTTTGCTTACTCAATTATTTTACATCGCACATAAATGAACTAAGCTATTTTTCTTAATAATTGTATATTAAAGTTACAACATTCACCTTTCTATTATAATTTTTTTTAGTTGGTTTTTTATGTTATTATAATTTTTTTCATTAAAATTTTAATTAAAAACAAAATTATTCTTGTGAAAAATGATATTTAAATAAAATTACGTTACATATAAAAACTTTTACTTCTGCAAGTCTGTTTCTATGTAATTATGTCCGACCATCCCTTATATTTATTCATTCACGACACAATTCCAATAGACACTTATACATTTGATAGGCGGGCATACTCTGACACATAATTACCGCTAGAAATTAGAATAGTTTATACCTACATATAATTAAACATTTCTATATGCGCATATCTAAATAATCCATCTCAACTTCCGCATTTTCAACTAAAACAATCATTGCTAACTGCTTTAATATAGAACGTATAAGTATAAATTTTCTGCACTTTTTTCTGTGATATTTTTTTATAAAATCATTATAATTTTCTGAACTTTTTCATCCTTTTTTTGTTGACTGAGTAATTTTAATGGCAGTTTCAGAATCAGCGTATTGAATGGCCATTTTTATTCATTATACTTATTTTAGCTGGTGCAATGTCGTGTCAGTAGTATCAAGATAAGTCTTTTGAACGCGCTAACAATGTGAAAAGTGATCTTGTAAACTCGTAAAAAGAAAGGAAATTCTTGTATACTTACACTTGAAGGGATTGTCAGCCATTAATCGTATTTTTTCTGCTGATCGAGCTCGCACCATCATCAAGTGAAGTATCTTATAGAGTAACTATATATGTGTAAGACCGATATCTCATTGAGTCGATGTAACTGAGGAATTAAACATTTCAATGACTTCTTCAACGGCTTTTCTTCTTTTATTTAAAAAGCAACTTTCAGAATTCATTGGAATTGCGAATGAAACAATAAATAAACGTTTTATTTTTTCAATAAAACTTAAAAAGTATTTGTAAATTAAGCAAAATAACGTATTCCTAATTGTAAAAATAAAAAATATTTTATGTATCTTAAGTAAGTTTGTATTTGAGGTTGGGTCCCTTGAAGCTTATCCCATTAGATGTAGATTATGAATGAAGATAAAAGCAAGCTAGGCTCGCAATATAAGTGTTTTACTGAATCCATGAAAAAGAAATAGTAGCTGCGGCGGTCTTGGGTTGAAAAGATCAAAGCCCAAGAGTCATGAAATCTTGTCCAAGCCTCGCTCTTTACTTCCCCTATCCTATTGGCGAATAAAGCGCGAATAAAGCGGGAATAAAGCGCGAAGAAGAGGCGGGAAAAGCTGCACGCGGTTCAACTCAAGGATGCGAAGAGGCTATTACATGCGGGCATCTGCAGAACGGCCGGCTGCATGATGGAACGGCCGCCCGCCCAAGACTACATTTTCGCTTGATGCATCCTTTACAAGCGAGCTGGCCGTTTAATAGCTTTCCGATCTCTCGAGAGGATCTTTCAAGCGTTGCGACTTATTTTATGCGCGTCAACTTGTATCTGCAGGAACACGCGTATATGCCTATACGTCTTCGTGCGTCCGCGGACTTGGACCGACCCTTACCTTGACTAATTTTCATAGCTCTTTGATTCTTTAATAGGCTCTTGAACTCGCTCGTATAAGCTGCAATCTCTTGCCTACCTCTAACGTCAAATTAGCCCTTTTTCTTTACGAACATACAAGAGGAAATATAACATTGCTTTTCCTCATTCTCTTATAGATTAAATTTATTATTATTTTAGATATAATTCTAGGTTCTTGAGCTTAGACAGTACTCTAAAAATGACTTATAAAGTACTTGTGAAATTTCTAATGATGTTCAAAGCTAAATATTTTCAAATCAATTTATTCGCAAGTTAAATTGTTATCTAAGGAGCAGATTTTGGATGTTTAAAGTAGCGCAGATTACTGTTATCGACAGTAAAGCGCGACCTTTTATCTTTCAAGTTTATGCAATGAGGCCCCTCTAGGTAAATGTACTCGCGCGCGAGCGACTTATGAATGCGTATGCGCAAGGACTAACGCCCAAAGTCAACGGGTTAATATAGTGGGGGAACATTTCTTGATTACGTAGCTGCATGTATATATATATGCGTGCAAGCGTAGTCTAGTGAAGGGAGGAAGCCAAGTAGAGCTGCGCTCTCTCCATGTATATATACGTTTGTGTGTGTGTGCAGTTGGCGTCACATGAATCGAACTTGTGTGACTGAGATGCGCGCACAGTGCTACTCACGCTTGCTGATACTACACTGCGATTGCGCTTCAGGCGCTCGCAGCTATTATTGAATTTGCAGCTTGTCTACAAGACAATACTTTTTTCAAATTCCCCATATTAGCGGTAAATAACTACTTACTTTCTTGAATATGAGAAAAAAGCTGGACTGGTCTATTTGGAGGCACGTACTTATCCTTAAGGTGAGCTCTCTAGTCAGTACAGACAGGCAGCAGCAGAGCCGCATAGCTGAGCGCAGGCAGGCAATCAGGCATATAGTAAGTCAGTCGGAGTGTTACGGAGAGAGCAGAGAGAGGGAGAGGATCTCCTTCGCCGCTCCCTCTATCTCTTTCTGCTTCAGGTCGCCCGCCGCATAGTCATGCTCCGAGTGTATATCCCAATCCCAATCCCGGTACCACGTGTCGGCGAGCGCGCGCAGGAAAAAAGACGGAGCGAGCTGCGAGTGAGCGTAGCGTACACGCCGTATCGTACGGAGAGTCAGCGACACGGCGCACCGCTCGCCAGTCCTAGCCTGCGCGCCTATACTTGCATCACACACACATACATTCTCTCAGCGCGTTCGCTGGAATCGAGCACCGCTGCCCTGCTGCTTAGTGATTCTTGCTCCTACACCCTCTGACTTGTGAGTACATTCTACATATACACTCTCTGTGTGCTTGTGTCATGTCTATGTGTCTGTCCGTCTCTCTCTCTCTGTGTCCAGGAGAGCCGAGAAGGAGGAGGCTTTTCCCGTTCTCTCGCTTGCCAGCCAGCGCCAGAGAAGCCGCAGAGCGCTCGCGTTGGCAAAATATACACTCTCTCGAGCGAGCGCTCTCCCTCTCTCTCACACGCAGACACCTCCTACGCGAGGGCCGCTCTCCGCAGCAGAGTCCTTTTCCGCGTCTCTCGGCGGTGTGTACGCGCGCCCGCTCTCTCTCTCTTCCTCTCCTTTTCCTCGAGCTCGACTCTGCTCTGTGCCTTTACGTGTGTGCGTACGAGTGTACTCAAAAGAATATATAAATACAAATAAGTATAGAGTCTTTTTTTATCTGCAGCAAGTGAAGAAGGAGCGAGTCCTCGCGAGCGCACGGAGAGCGGCACTTTCGAACGGTAGTTCGAAAATCACGCGCCGAGTGCACGTATACGTGCCCGGCTACGGCGACGCAGGCGCACTGCATACGAAAACACAGGCAGGAGCACAGCCAGCTCAGGCTGCATGCTCTCGCTACCATCAGCTACATGCTCTCCTGCAGCCACAGCCGCAAGGACTAACACGAGACTAGCATCGCCGAGCTGAGAACAAATTGGAAAGCGAATGTTTGCCCCGCGATAAGCGCAGCCAGCTGCAGTTCTACAAGATAATGCAGGCAGCTAGAACGTCAGAACGATGAGGAGAACACCGCGGCTGGTCCGCCACAAGACGAGCGCTGCCGCCTGCAGCCGCGGTCGACGCCGCTGCTGCCGCTACCACGACGCTCGCCTGCAGCGAGCTGCTGCGGAGATGACGACTACGGCGACGACGACGACGACGACGACGACGAGGTCGGCAACGATCACAGCGAGGATAACGAAGCAGAGAATCACGCTCTGCTTTCTCTGACAGTGCTAGCTTGCAAGAGAAAGTTCGTCGGTTTATTGTTTCAAATTTTAGTGTACAAATGGTAGTTGAAGGATAAGTCAAAGAAGCAAGTGCATTCTGTGCGAGTATATGTCGGTGCCAGTGCTTTACTTGTTCCAACACCAAAGTGCCCCTCACTGTGCAGTGCCTCTGTGTGTTTTAATATATATATATATGTATAGGTGTGAGCGCGTGTAGCCAGCAAGAGAAAAAGAGAAAAGGAGGGCATTTAAAGAACCTGGATCCGGTGAGGATCGAGGGAGAGGTGCAGCAGCAGCAGCAGCAGCAGCAGCGGAGCGCATTTCTGTTCTGTATATTCGCCTCTCGCTTATATACTCGGCTGCGCCAGCCAGCCCTGGGATAGCCGTGGAATGCGCGCTGACAGGTAGGTCGTGGTGGCTTGGAATCTTTTTCGAGCCCTCCCTCCCTCGCACCTCTCTCCTCTCTCTCTCTCTCTCTCTCTCGCTCTCGTGAACGCAGAGAGGCAAGCTTCTTTTCGTTCTCGAGCGAGAGAGCTGCGCAGAGCTGCAGAGAGGAGAGGAGCGTGTATATGCATGTATGCAAGCGAGGATTCTCCCGTGTTCGGGATGCCGATTTCTCGAGAGAGCATTAAGGAGCTCTGTGCACGCGCAAGCGCAAGCGCGCTACAGGTGCTCGGCCCAACGCTCGTGCTAACTAACGAACAGATGTTACGCTTTGCCGTTTGGCCTCACCTCGCTGCTGCCGACGCCTTCTTCTTTTCTACCCTGCCTGTATTCGACAGCTATACTTTTTCTACCTTCCTTCCTTCCTTCAACTTTTACTCTCGGTCACAATCAGACACCAACGTTGCACTCTTTCTCTCGCTTCTCTTTTTCTTCTTATACTTCTTTAGCTTCGAGCCTCTAGATGGAATTTTTAAAGGCAGCACGTTACGCTAAATGTCTTATAAACCTGTTTACTATTACTCATTTAAACATTATAACATGGGATTTATTTATCAAGACTGACAATTTTTTAACAAGATTTTAAAATTAATTATTAAAAATATGAAAATAACAAAGTTGTCAAATCTTTAAAAAATCATAGTACCCCCAAACAGTATACACTTTCATTGATCTTTCAAGAATATGTTGCACAAGGCATACTTACCATTATTCTAAAATTCTAAATCATGAAAATATATATCTTTTAAACTTTTTTTTAGTATACATCGATATCTATATAATTATACGATCTTTTTTCTTGCTCCTTTGTCGAGGCCAGTATTTTGTTTTATACCCAGCTAAACCAGTTGGATAATAAATAATTTTACAATGTGCGATAACTAGAGACACGAACGTCGATGGTAAAGCTAAACGTAGCCTCGATTTTATTACTTGGCTTTAAAAACATTAATTAGTTAGGAATTCGTGAGCAGGAGAATTTTAGTCATGAGAACTAATTGCGATTCAACAGGTGTGCGCGTTTGTGTATGTTTGCACCTGTGAACCTCAACGTTTTTATATCTTTAAGCCACGGATAAAGTGGAATTGTAAAGTCATCTAAAAGATTCTTTCGATCAATCAGCCAACTAATCTGCAATAAGCCGTTAAATAATAAGTACGGCATTTTTCGCTCTTCAAAATAGATACATAAACTTTTAAAAATTTGTTAAAAATTAACATAACAAAAGTCGGAATTCCAGGCTGCTCCGTATTATTGCTCTGCGGAGTCTCGAGTAGGTATACAAGACAAACACAGCCGAGACATTCCTCGGCGCAGTGCCGCCGTCGGCGCGCGATTACCGAGGCGCCTTATCGGCCGCGATACGTCTATATACATATACATCCGCCTTTTTCTTCTCTATGGATCTTGGAGCAGGCAGTTAAATAATCGCCGCACTTGATATTCCTCTACTCGTGTATATATAAGTATATTCGTAGCGTGTATTCTGTTTGGTCTTGACGGATTCGGCCGTGACGACAAAAATGACGAATTGTGCAAGAGCCGCGCGCACTGCAGCTCGGTGAGTTCAGTAGCCAACCGGATGTAAACATTGAGATATCAAAACACGCGCGCCGCGTGCTCTCTTATTTTCTTGAGGCGGGCGAGCGGACCGAGCTGCCAACGACGGGGGAGTTGTAGCGTTTCTAAGAAGGGATAACAAAACCTGCAAAACCGAGCCTCCATGTGCATCCGTGGTGCAGCCGTACGCGTCGCGTTTAGCCCTTTGCGGATGGCAATGCTCTTATGCACTTGTTTTTCACTTTTCACGCCCGCCGCACTCATTTCTTGCCGTTGAATCTTAAATCTGGCCTCAAAGACTCTTTTATTTTAGTACCCCTCGCAAGCCCACATCTTTTTATTGTCAATTTATTTATACATTTCGAAGAAACGGCTTTGAATATTGGGAAAGCCCTGTTAAAAATTATTTTAATAATATTTTACAAAATTGTTTAAACAATTTTAGGTTTGAAAATATACAGCAAGACTTACGTTGCTCATTTAATATTGATGTATGTAAATGACACTTGTTTTATTCAAAGCTGAAAAAAGTGTGAGAAAAGCATTTTTTACGGCGCGCGCAGCGCGCTTGTCAGTGACTTTCTAAAGGGGTGTCACGCTCCGCTGATTCAATTTTGATTCAACAGGATTTTTCCGTTATTCCGTTTTCACGTGGCTTAAAAAAAAAACAAGAAATAGGAAGGTTAAAAGAGGTTAGAGCTCTAATTCCTTGATAAAAAGTATATGGTCGTGAAAATCACTTTCAATGTCTTTTGCCTTGACGTGGACTCTTTGCAGCGTAATCCAAACTCGGCATAGAGAAAGAAGAAGAAAAAAAATGGAAGAAAGTCGCTCTGCCGTTCCGCGAGCTCGTTCTCTTGACGGTTTCACGGTCCAGGGGTCCACGTCAGCGGGGCCGGCGCTGCTCCGATTTTTCTCAGCGTCTTTGTCTTACTCCCTCATCGCTCTTTCTCCATTTTAATGGCTCGCTTTGTCCGTGCACTTTTTTCTCGCTCCCGTTGCTAAAAGCCGGCCGCCGCAGCTGTTCTCCTTTTTCCCCCGCACTTTATTTGCCGGCTACGCGCTTCGCTGCTGATTATCGCTTACCGAGCTCTCCGACCTTACAGCCACTGACTAGCTCAACTCATTCCTCTATACCAGTTGACAGCTTGAGGGCATAGCTATTTTAGGCCAACTCTATTCTCATTCTCTCTCTCTCTCTCTCTCTCTCTCTCTCTCTCAACTATTGACATGATCATTCGATTTATTAGTTCCGAGCAGCTCTCTAGATACTCGACTGCGCAAATAAAAGATTTATTTTTAACAATTTCCTTAGACCAGACTTGACCTGAGTTGTTCGAGACTGACAACTTGTACAATTGATACGTCCTTACAATGCTTCAAGAAAAATTATTTCTTTTAAAAATACTTATCTTCCATCAAACTAGAAGATTTTCATTACTCATAATAATTCAATTACAATTTTCAAACTGTAGAAGTTCATTTTTCTACTTCCAAAACATCTAGTTATTGCGGTAGCTATACATAATTTACTTATTGATTTGATAATTCTAGCTATATAAAATAAAATTTTTTTCTCATTTACTCTTAATAAATTCATCAATTTACATAGTCTTCTTTAGCTTATTTATATATACATATATTGTTTTATGATTCCAACAAAACTTTTTATTTTAGATAATTTAAAGTAAAATCATATACAAAACAGATTTAAATAAATGAAGAAGCATATGATTAAAAGTCGTAATTGAATAGGCGCATTGGAAGCACGCGCCAGTTCTTGTCTATTTAGCCACATAATAAATCAATTCGAATATCGAGACTCTCACCTTTCCCTAAAAAGGAAGCAGCGGGTTAAAAAGCAACAGGAATCTGTCAGATCCGTAAAAATGACTTTTGTATCTCTTCGAACGAGAACGTAGCTCGCTCTTGAGCGGGCCTAAATACACATGTTTTTTTCTCAGCGGCGGGTCGCTGAACGATAGAGATCTCTGTTCCTTTTTTATATATACATATATAAAAGGCTACGTATCATAATCTCGCTTATATTCGCTCTCTCACAGTCGAGTCCCAGTGTATATGCTCTTGATGACGCGCGTCAGGTAGGAGCCCGTTATAGGCTCTCCATTTTTCGGCTCTCAAGCTCAGAAACGAGTTCTACACTCGCTGCTTCTCCGCGCGCACGCAGTACTGTGATGGGCCAGCTTACGGTATGCTGCGTGTATATAACCTCACGTAACCGGCCGGCGACGGCGAGGCGAAAAAAGCCCGGCGACAAATTGAACTTCTTTCTCTCTCTTTCTCACTGTAACGGTGCACTCTCTGCGCCTCGACTACACAACCAAGACAATGTCCCATTGCTGTTCTATTTTTAATTCTGCGGCCTCTGGCTTTTTTTGTATCACGGTTCGAGCGGCAAGCGAGACAGGAGCGCTTGCGCCTTTTTTTCTGAACCAGCGGACGCAGATGGTTCCGAGTCTATTGAGAATCTCGGGACGTGAGCGGCACTAGCGGCGCTGATTACTCATACTTGCTTTTGAATGAAAAATCGGGATGACGTAAGAAAGTGACTATCGTCGACTGGCTTAGAGCTGTTAAATTTATTTGCCCGACTAGTTCCCTGATCTTTAGGATCGGTTGGACAATTAAATTTATCTTCTGACTTAATAATAGCGACTGTATAAGTAAAGAAGCTGCCTGGATTTATACACTCCTGTGTTAAAGCTCAATTTAGTTTGAACTAAACAGATGAATATTCAGCATTTCTAAAATCTGTAAAAAAATTTTTAAATTAAACACTTAAAAATAAATGTTTTCTCAAAAGTAACTTGATATAGTTTAATGTTTCTCATTTGCTAGACGATCAATGTTTTCCAGAGCCATAATGTTTTATAGACGATAACATTGAGGAGAAAGAGAGTATTATCACCGTTTATAAATTGAAATTTACAGCTGAAACTTAAAATGATCGTAAACGTCAAATTAAAAAATGAGTTTTTATGCTTCGAAATCTGGCAATAACCGGCAGATGATATAGAAAGAGCTAAAAAAGGCAGGGGCTGAGGCAGATGTCTCTGAAAGGTTCGAAAGCTCAGAATGAAGAAATTCAATTAGCGCGGCACGATCCCGGTAGCTGCAGCAGTTATCGCCTGCACGGCTTACCTAACTAGGCGCGCGCGCGCAGAAAATAAAATCGATCGGCACGTCGAGAACGTCTCCTCGGCGTGCTGCCGGCTGCGTGACGGGCGGATATGCCGACGCATTCTGCGGATGCGCGCACGTGGCGGGGATGACGACGACGACGACGACGAGGACGACAACGACCACCGAAGCCGCAGACAGAATAGAAAAATAAAGAAGGCCTTCCGTGGCCGCAAGCGCGCGGGACCGACCCAGCAGCTCGTTGCGTAATCCTAGACTAAAGAGTGAGGGGAGGAACAATGTGCAATTGCGCTCGCAGGCCTCGCCCGCCCGATGAGTCTCGTCCGGCCTTTTCGACCGACAACTGCTTGCGGACTTGCCACTTTCGCTTTATGCTCATCCTGCTCGTTTCAGCTTTAATCAAATATCCAACTACTTTCTGTAACTTGCATCTCTCTATCTCCATCAGATTTTGTTTTGCCCTCTTTAATATATTATTCTAAAATTATTCTACTGAGTATTTAATAATAACTTATCTAACAAATGCAGTTTTGAAAATTAATCTAATAAAGTCAAATAAAAATTTCAAGCTTCATCAGTCCCTGAATAGATTTCCTTATAGATATTTGCGAACAATCGAAGCAAACAAATC
>JAPYZA010012777.1:0-12740 GCA_030522685.1 Eupelmus azureus | reverse complement strand
GTGTGTGTGTGTGTGTGTGTGTGTCCCGGACGCTCTGAATCTCCGATCTTATTTTAACCGATTTTTATCTACTAAGGTGTACTTTAATTTTATTTTTTTTTATTAAAGCAAAATTTCAATTTTTTAAGTTATTTGTGTTTTTTGTACGTTATACATAGTATAACTAAATCTATTAAACCCGTTAGATTCGCTGTAAAACTAAAAATTTCAAAAATATTGGAAATATAAGACCGTCTATAAATCTAGTATTTTCAACAACAACTTAGAAATACTAGAGAGGTCATGTATCGTACGGCTACGTCATCTAGTTAAGTAATTTATTTAATCATTAGAACTTTGAAAATGAATGAGTCATTTGTGACTTGTTAAAGTTAATAATTTTACATTTAAAAAAATTAGGTGCCAGAAATTGATTTCTAAGGTCTCATTAAATCTATTTCATCTGAGATATTCTCCTAGTTAAAATTATGTAATTAATTAAAGACTTATAGTATAATTTGTGTAACTTGCATTCGTTTTATTTGTAATTTGGTCTATTTCAACTATATATTGGTAGAACTTTTTGAAATATTCTAAAAGAAAGTGCACTCAGAATTTCAGACCGTGACATGTTTTCAATAGAATTCTTTCTAGCTTTTATTTTCTTCCACTCTCCATTTATTCTATTTCTATGTGACTCGGAGATTAAACTTAAAAAAGCTGTTAGTCTAATTGAATGTTCACGTGAAATAAAGTGCACTGTTAAAAATTTTTCCAGATTTTTACTCGTATTATTTTTATTTGTTTGGATCATGAAATCAGTATTGGCTATTACAATACAATGTTTCATTTTTAATTAAAAAATTCACATGTGCCTTTGATATTTATTTTATCATAACGCAGAACGGTTACAGATATAGATCTCTCTTATAAATGGCAATCAAAGATTTGATCTTTATAACTGTCAAATATCATAAAATAAAAACGTCAATATTCACAGTCGATTTCCTATATTCGCTCGAATTCCTTCTGTTCACGGTCGATCCACCGTGTTTTAATCATTCGCGTTGCTCGCGCGTCATTAATTTAGCTGCGAAAAATAAAAATCTTTTTAATAAAACGTGCTTTCTCTCCAATCATTAAAAATAAATTCTTTAATTATATAAAAGTTAGTGAATCAATCGTAAGATTTATTGGAATTATGAAAAAATAATTAACTTAATTACAGTAAATTAGCAGAAAAAATTTAGGTTATTGCTTTAAATTGTGGTTTAAAAAAGAAATAAAAAGTACACTTTTACACTTCAAATAGTAAAGAAAGGTAAAATATAGAAATCTGATGTAGAAAAAGGAATTTGTATAATGATATTTGCATATATTTCGGTAAGAATGCTTGTTCATTTGAACTAAAATAGATGTACTTATCTGCTTCATATTGGGTTTGGTGGATCCGAAGAATAAAAAATTTATTTGCTTAGACAAATTATATTATATATATTAATATTTATAGCTTCTAAAAGCAAATATTTATACGCACAATTAGTTGACTACTTATTATTAGATAATCGGAATTGTAAAAACAAGATTTTCCCCTAAGAAACCACAACTCCCATACCAGATTTGTATCAAGCTCTCCCAAATGAAAGTGAGTTCTAGAAAAATGCAATAGCAGAAGAGCTCCCTGAAGGCTCTCACCTCTGCTAACCTCAGCGGGCAAGTTGCTCGCATAAAAAGACTAGCTATAGCAGCAAACACGATCTCTAAATCCTATTTACGATAGGTCGGAATAAAGAAAAAGAATAAAAGCACGCGCTCGGAACACAAAGAACGCGCTCAGCCGAAGAACAAGAAAAACTAAAAGCAACTTTTCGTACTCTTGGCTCGATCGAGAGGAAGGACAAGGCGACCACGGCATCTCAAGTAGGATCCTGGGTGCGAACTTCTAACAATGCGCCGGCGGCGCATCGCCAGGGGATGAGCCGTAATTCAGAACCGCGCGCTCGATTGGGACTCTGCTGCGTTTGGATTTAATTAATTGCGTAACGGATGACAATGAGGAAAAAGGAAAGTAGAGAGCTTAGCGAAACAAGTTATTTCAAAAAAGAGCTTTGGACACGCGGATTTCCAGTGGTGTACAAGAAGAGGGCCCAAGGCATTTATCGGGAAATTAAGTGGATGGTCGAGAAGAGAGAGAGAAAGAGAAAGAGAGGGAGGAAGTTCGTAAGCGTTAGAGCTCTTCCTCTACGCCACGAGTTACGAGGTCCGCGTGTAGTTTAGCACGAGCGCGAGTAAGGAAGGGGTGATAAAGACGGCGAAACAAGTTGTTTATTAATCTTCACCTCTTTTACTTCACGCAAAAGCTGGACATGGTTTCATTGTTTTATTACATCATTGTTTATAATATAGTTATAGACAAATAAAAATTTAACATCATATTATTTCTAATCAATAAAAGAAAATTATATTTGCAAAATTTAATCAAATACTAAGTAGATGTTTATTTAGAAAATATAAATAAAGAATATGTACATTTCTTCTAATTATTGTCATAAAAAGGTATATGTACACAAATAAAAAATTTAATTGACGATTAAATTGCTTGTTTTGCTTAATTTTAGGCCGCTTATATAGTCAGGTTTTAATTTTAACAATAGGTAATAACAACCGTTATGAATTGAGAGAACGATCATATCTTTATCGACCAACGATAATTTCGCTATAATCTTTGTTTACTCTTTTAGATCATATAACTCTGAAATTTTAAGAGTATTGGAATGACGTATATAATGAGAAATAAACAACTTATGACATTATTTTGCACAGACCGTAGTTGTGATTATAACACCAGCTCCAATAATTATTCCGTTGGATTTTGATGCAATTCTGTTGTGTACTATAATCTTTGGGCTTAGTCTGGTCATGTTTACATTTAGTGAGCTTGGCCATTATAGCGGATTCGGCCGGAATTACAATTACTGCTAAATTTGTATTGGATTAATGTTTGAATTAAAAACTATTTACATACATAAGTGTATAAAGTTTATTAATTATATTACCATCTATTTTTATAGTTTAAAATTTCTACAAACATTTTGTAGATACTTATTTATTTATAAAAAAAAATTAATGAAAATTTTGAATTATTTTTGAACCATTTATAATATTACAGATGATTATGTTACTACAAAAAAATGAATACAAAAATATTGAATATAAAATTTTATTGCGACTATATCAATTATTGGAAACTTTATTGCAAGGTATGTATTCTGTATTCAGAAAATATAAAATAGGTATGTTTCAATTTGACCAGTTAAAATAAGCGGAAGAAAAACTTAATTGTAATCACATTGATATAGTAAGCTTTTTTAATTGGAAACCGATATTTTCAAATTATTTAAAACGAGACAATAGTTATGAATCAAATATGGTACTAAAATAATAAAAATAAATAATAATAATAATAATAAATAAAAATAATAAAAATCTTTTAATCAACTATTTTTTTATCTGATATATCTACTCATATCAGTAAAACACCATAAACGTATGTTTTAATTAATAGATTTTATGTGAATGCTACCTTAAAAAATGGAGAATTTTTTTAAACAAAAAATGTTTCGCGCCTCTGCATGCCCACTTGCACTAAAGAATCTTTAGAAAGTGTTGAAAAGTTGTAATTAACCAATTGTACAATGCTCGCGGCATTTATCGGAATTCATTGTGACTCAAAACTAATGCGAGCGCGAGTTAGAAATCGTAGTCGAATTATACATATTTGCACGTGCTCATTTTGTCCCAAGTAAAAAGAGTCGCTGGGCCAGGAGCTCCCCAAGAAGCAACGCTGTCATAAAGTTCGGCGAGCTTTCGCGGTTAAATTAATATGCCAACAGCAGGAGGCAACGGAGAACGAGGCAGGTACGTGAAGGACTCGTGAATAACATTATGCAAAGTTCATTAAAACCACCGGCCCCTTGGCCACAACGCGCGTGCAAAGTAGTTCACACCGTGGTGCCGTGTCTTGCCCCCCCCCCCACTCTGCCCCTCACCCCTATTTCACGACTACCTTTTCCAAGCCTGTCCCGTAGCACCTTCTCTTTAATCTTGCTCGCACTTTTTCTTTTTCTTTTTGCATCCTTCTTGATTCGTCTGTACCCAGTGCGCGTTCGCAGCGAATAGCCTCTTTGAATTAGTAATGAATTCTATTCATTTCATTCTGTTCTGATACCATTCTTAACTTTGAAAATAAGAATGTATCGTAACTTCTAGTTTTGTTTAATACGCATGTTTTTGAGAACGAATATTGAATAAAGAATAATACGTCCGTAAAATCGAAAACATTTATAAATGTTAACTAATCTACGCATAGCGTTTGCTAGTAGAGTAGAAAAGTAATGACGGATTTGATTGATTAACGATAAAAAACTTTTGTTTTCATTTTCGAAATTACTGCTTCTGGGTTAAAAAATTATTTCAAAACAACAATGAAAGTTCAAATACGTTTTCTGTTTCTTCCCTTTAATTTATTCTACTTTTTTGTATAACATTAAAATTGCAATTTTACAATTTGATATTGTATTCATATTTGAATTACTGAATGAAACTTTAAACCAAAAACTTTCAGTAGTACATATATTTCTCACGTGTATACATTTTCATGTAATCCAGAAAAAGCATTTTTAAAATAATTACATGTTTTATTATACTTTAAGACAATTTCCCCACTTCCATACAGTATTTATTCATGGAAACAATTAAAATCAATAGCCTTGTCGTCGACATATGAAAGCCCTAGTCGATAAGTCGAGGCGAGAATAAAAACTTAGCAACAAATCCAGCGTCTCTTCGGCGCTTTCCATCTGACTTCACTCTTTCTTTTCGGTCTACATCCGCGCGGCAGCTGAGCCGTAAGATGAATAACACTTCTCTCTCCATGCCAGAAGGCGAAGCTTACACTCCACTTTCGAGTCGCCTCTCGAGAGCTCGCCCGAAAATTCATGCGGCGCGCGAGAGGAATTTCGCCGCGAGAGAGGGCTTCGAACGAGTTCCTCTGCCGCTGGCGCGCCAGAGAGGATGCACAATGTGTGCATTGATATTCTAGTTCCTCCTCTCTACAGTCCCTGGTACTTTGCATATTTTCTCTATTTCGCCTCTCCCCTTTTTTCACGCGGCCAAGAAAAGTTTTTTAAATTTAACGCGAACCTTAGCGCGGGCTGTTATGCTTAATGCCCTCGGCATTGTTTCTGTTTAGAAGTTCAAGCTGAACGTCATCCATTAGGATAGTTTTCGATTAAAACTATTTACTGGGTGTGGCGGCAATACGTAACTTGCTTTAAGTTGGCAAAGAACCTTTTCAACCTTCACCGTTTATGAATCGTTTAAAATAACATGTAGACATTGAAAATGGCAAAGGTTGGAAACGCTCCTTACGGAAGCGCCTTGTATATTTATACAATGGTGTCGACAATTTTTGGCTCGCTCGACATTTATGCATGAGCAAACAGTTCAATGTGTTTACAGAATATTTTAATAAATTATGGGAGATTCTCCTTCAGGTAGACATAAAAAAGTACTTGTGAAGCTTTTCTCTATCTGATGAGCGTTATGCTTTAAATCTATTCAAAGCATTTTATGTTGCTGTAAATGATAACTTGTTTATAATTATTAAATGTTAATATACATCTATCGAACTAAGTAGACACATTGATTTGTCTGAAAAGTAATATAAAATAAGTATTCACCTATACAGATTAGTATATAGTGCTATAGTAAACACCTTTTGAAACATCAAAGCTAGATTCCCATTTTCTAATCGCTAAAACACTCGGCGACAGCCAGCTTTTTAAATCTGCCTCGACAAAAACCAAAAGTAGTTAGCTTGAATCCCGAAAAGCCACGTAAAATTGCTCGTGCGCGCAGCACTTTTGTTTGCGCGTAATGCAGAGCGCGTGCGCGCCTGGCAAAATGACGGGACTGATACGACTGCGGAGCAGGAGAGGAAAAATTTAATTACGTTCCTGACGCTCTTCTTGTTTCGCGCGTTTTTTTGTCCCCACGCGCATCTCTGCTTTTATTGCCTTGTCGCGACAGTTTAACTTGCGCGTCGCGCCGGATTAAAATTGCAATTAGCGCGCGCACTAGACACGCGAATGTGTATGAAGCTGCGAAACGTTTGTTCTTTTCTTTGCTTTCGCTCGCTGCAGCTGGAGTCCAAGTGTGGCGAACTTTTTTTTTGCGCGAGATCAGGTAAACTGTTTGAAGATGATTTCTTTTTTCGCGTGTCAACATTGTCTATGCTTTCGGGAGACTCTCGCCTTTTAAAATTGGTAAAGTCTCGTGTTTTCTTTATTATAAGAATTTACTGTTGCTGTTGCGGCATTGTATCTGATTGTATTTTCTATTCTCAAATAAACTTAATAAAACTCGTGAGACTAACTTTTTCATTATTTATCATTAATTAACTATTTTTATTTTAGAATATGAAACTGTTATATCTTCCAGTGAAAGTCAAATATTAGGCGCCGGTTAAATATTAGCTTATAATCATGAAAGAGAAATATAATTTGCGTTGTGCAGTATAAAGTCGCCTTGAACGCAGACAGTCATTGCGAAAAGAATGCAATTAGAGCTCTATACATAGTGTTCTTTCGGACATTTCTCTCGGCCGCGACGCTCGTTTTTCATTATATCGCTCTTCGACCGTATCCACCCGAAACGAACAGTCCGCGCAAACGAATTTACCTTTCTTTCTCTCTCTTTCTCTTCTCCCTCTCCCCCTTCCCTCTCTCTTTCTTAGGAAGCTTTTCTAGTTGACCGAAGTCACGCCCCCGCGAGGCGCGCTTTTTCTTGTTGGCCAGCTCTTCTGTGCATGCAGTGCTGCTAGGCTACGTGACACCTCTCACACGTGCTGCTGCGGGATTTTCTGAGCGTCTGATGCGACACGTGCTCAATAATGTAGCTATTGTGGTTTTTTCTTCTTCTGGGCTTTAGTTAACTTTCTTATAAGGATTTTTTCAATGGATGAATCGAAAATTTTAGATTGTAATGCTTTGTAGTTCAATGTATTTGTATGAATACAATTTACAACAATATTTATTTTTTTACTACATTTGTTTTTTAATCTTAAGTGTCCGTCAATGGTGTTTGCCCACCCACGCCAAAGTCAATGATTCAAAGTTTCTTAGCTGAAAGAAATATCCTACGGCAAAAACAGAATATATAGATATTCTTTTTTGTTTAGTTTCCCTCTATCATCAATCTTAGACTATATTTCGCTTTTCCTAATTTTTAATGTGATTTTCAGCTTAATTTTGTACACATGACGCTATAACAAATATTCTCCTTTTTTCTTCTCTACAGCTATTGGAAATATTAAAATTGTAGGTATTACTCTACCTACTTTAGTGCATACCATAATCGAAAGAGTAAATACATCCCTCTTGAAAACGTTTACGCCATTCTTTCCTTTACGAGATCCTCTCGCCCTCTTTTATAAGTGAATGAAGATTATGCATTTCTGGTAACTGCCCAACTAACCTGCAATCTTCATGAAAATCGCGCAATATGTAGTATGTATGTACAGACTCACGAAAGAAAGAAAAACAACAGTCTTTCACGTAGTTTACCGCCCGAAGGCGTGTAGTCGATTCTTTTCAGCCGAGTCTACGGGAAACATTCCTTCTGAAAATTTGCGCGCAGAAATTTATGTTAAATTTAGCCTTTGCGGGTAGTTTGGTAATTTAAGGATGAACTTTAAATGCAGGTGAATAATTCATAAAATTTTAATACGGATACTTGTGGAAATTTTTAATGTGGATAATGGCGGTTTTTGTGCATAATTTTAAAGTAACGGTGCACATGTATAGTTTCATATTGGTTCGTGATATTTTCTAAAAAAATAAATTCACAACACATTATCATAATTGAACTTTTGATTAGAGGACTATTATTAATCTCATTTTGTTCAAAATAATTTTTTTATAAAAATTTGTATTATATCGTCAAATATAAAATCAAATATTAACTATATTCATATGTAAATTGCTTTCTTTATTCCGAGAAAAAACAACTCTTGAAATAAACAAAGAAATTCCACGCTCACGAAATATCTATACAAAACTAGTAAATTAATAGTTGCGCTGTTGAACGAACATATAAGCTATCAAATTAACAAACGCACTGTCGAATTGGCGTATTGTGTTGGTTGATACGGTGACCAAACTAATAGCTGGATAGTAACCATTTTATGAATTGGCTATATATTAGCTGGATAGTAACCAGTATATGAACATTAAATTTTTGTTGTAAAAATATAATTTGCTTCTTCTAAAAAGCTTAAAAATGATGAGTTTAAAATTTGTTAGTGTACTAAAGTTTACTATTTCAGCAAATAAAAATGTCACATTACCCGTCCATCTATCGATAAACGATGGAAACGAGTGCAATGAAAGATCATAAAACTATAAATTAAAGGAAAGAGATTGGCTATTGTCTAGAATTAAATGCATATAAGTATTGATGTGGGTTGTCCTCATCGACGTATTGGATTAAGAAAACAATCGAATCTACGATACAAGCGCGTACAGTCTTTTTGCTCCTAACGAAGAAAATGAAATTTTGCAAATGAGTTCATTGTTCCAGTGCTTCGGGTTTTCAACCTGAAACTTTTCTTCAAACTTTAGATGAGTTTTTCACTAAGGAAATCTCGCGTTTTTATAACAGTTGATTTATAATTCTGAATCTTAAATTGCGAGATTTTTTTACGTCAGATAATAAGTAAACTCCTACATTACATTTTTAAAATACAAATTCTTTTTTCCTCCGATGATTATACGAAATATATTTAAAAAATTTTCAAAATAGTATCTCATTTATGAATGATTTTTTTGAGACGTTTATATATTATAATATAGAAAAGTTAAATGATCTTAACAAACCAAATCGAAACTTCGCTAACTAGAATCATCTACAATAAAAAATTATTATTGTCTTTATTGTACAAGAATTTCTAGAATTATCATAATGAGGAGAATTATTCATTAAAATATCTATTATTCTGGTGATCCATTTAGTTGTGTGCCCACAGTAGTTTTTTGCGCAAACACTGAAGAGCTAGATTATTGCCACCTTTGATCTCACATTTAAATAAAATAAATTTATAATCAAATTATTATTCTTATTTTTTATTTTTAAATTCGAATTATCTCGTTAATAAGTACTAATCATTATTAATCGTTACTCATTTATTAAAATTAGATTTTTTTAATAAAATCAACTAACAAATTAAAATAATATAGTTATCTAAGAAGTTTTAAAATTTACTATCTCTACACTATTACTATTATAATCTCTTTTATTGCTACAAACTATTTTAATTTCGATATTTGTCAATGTTTTTAAGTAAACAATATATTTTATAGAAAAATTAAAAAATGCACATGTCAAATCGACTTCCCGCAAAATTCATTCAGTGCCCGTAGAAACTTTCAATTATAATACAGTGGCTGCATGAAATACATGAATAAATATGAAAAATTTAAACTTCAATTTTGATAAAAGCTTTTGTACTTTGCATCGAGCTAGTGAGAGAGAAAAAGAGAGACAGGGTGAGAGAGAGTGAGAGAGAGGGGAGGGATCGGAAAAGCGCAACCGAGAAAAAACAGCGAGACATGATTCATCAAACAAGCAGAAATAAAAAACCCTGAGTGCTTATGCAGACAGCGAAAAACAACCGGCTCCTAGTTATGTATGACAAAGCTGTATTAACGTTAAATACATGCTTAATCATACATATTTATCGAGAAAACAAAAATCAAGCTGAATATTGTTTATCTATTCTGCAGCGACCATACACGGATCAACTGCTTTTTTTACGTTTTTTTCATTTCAGGATGTTAAAACGATGGCTGGTTCATGGTACCTTGCATTGGTTGAGGTTTTTTAAACTCCATCAATTTGATGAGCTTCTACATCTTTATAGAAGAATACCCTAAATCTTATCGTTGTGTATCCCAAAAAATTAATATAGAACCCTGAACAATCTGGTAACTCATCACTCGATTAGTCGATTAGCATTGCACATTTAAAATACGAAAAACATTTGTAGCATAATCGCTTAGACTTATTGATGTCTACGTTTTCAAATTTAAGTTTTACTCATTAGTATTAACAGGGCTAAAAGTGAGATGATCTCTAACTTTTATCTTGCATTACCTACTCACACAGAAAGTTTATCAAGCCTCAGTCAAGAGACACCATCAAGTGGCACTTTAAAGTAATACCATCCCTTTCCGATATACTAGAAACTCTATTTAAATAATATAATTGGCTGTTAAGCAATCGATCTTCTCTTATGATTCAAATATTCTGGAATTTGCGTTTTTTGTCTGCTCACAAGGGGTGAACTAATATATATCCAAACCTATTAAAAAAGTAAATAAAATAACAGGCCTCTGCCTTTTGGTTCTATTGCATCGCCAAAAATTATAAAGCCAATTACTCATTGTTCTACCATTCTCTTTTAAAGCACATTCATACCAGCACTACATTAATTAATCCGCGATCAATGCAAACATTTATATCGGCCGCCGGAGTTCAAATCACCCCAGACTTTTTCTGCTCGCGCACAGCTATCATCGCCAATTATCTTGCCTGCGACCTTCCATTTGCGGACAGAGAGAGAAAGAGAGAAAGGGGGGAGGGAGAGAGAGAGAGAGAGAGAGAAAGAGAGAGACAGAGAAAGAGAGAGAGAGAGAGAGAGAGAGAGAGAGAGATAGTACTGCGGCGTGCAGCCAGCAAATGCATTACCCCGATTATATTGCCCGGACGTGATAGGCTAATGCGTCCCGCACGTTTTACGGGCCACAGCACTTTACGCCCGCTTGCCATGAACTGCATAATGCATTCCTTGGGAAATTCAGACAAAAATTAACCCAACGCTCTTTTTGAGGAGAATAGGGCCGAAATCGGTATTGATTGCATGTGCCAGTCAAGTAGTAGAGCGGTACCCTATTGCCTATATTTGCGTTGGAGAGGAGTAGTGATGGAAATGATGAGGAATAATGTAATAATTAAGAGATAGAATGAAGGATTTTCAAAGAACTATTCGATATTAACTTACCTGGACCACATTATCACGTAGTGCGGGCCCATTGAGTGAAGTTGGTAGCACACGAGAGAGGGAGAGAGAGAGAGAGAGAGAGGAAAAAGGGGATAGGGAGGAGATAGAGTGTTTTCTTATTTTAACCCAAATATGAGAAATGAGATGATGAAAAACAATTTTTTGTTTATTTGCTATAGTTTATAGGTTTTTTTAATACTTAACACATGGACATTTAGAATCTAGTAAAACTTATATAGTTTTGGCACAGATACAAACATTCTTTTATTTAGTGTTTTTAGAATATGCAAGAAAAATTTTATTAACTCTGTTTAATAGGTTTTCAAAAAAAAAGTCGCCACTTAGTTTTTTTTTTCTAATCGGAAATTAATATCAAAGTTGCAGTGATTGGAAAAGGTAGTGCGACGTTATCTTTGCTTACTATACATATATATAACTAGTACAATAGATAAAAAGGCGATCGTAAAAGATAATTTTGCAAATATATTTCTTAAATTAATAAAACTACTCTCCAAAGTAAAAGTTAACTGACATATAAAACATATGCAGTTATAGATTCTTTTACTTTGAATAGCCTAAAAAAGCTATTCATCTCCTTTCAAAAATCTACAAACCAAAAGTGAAATTTTTCGTGCAAAATGCTGTTTTAGTTGAGTCAGTCTTATTGTATCTTCACTTTTACTCGCAAACATAAAATAATGCAAACACAACTCACAGCAATCACAGAACAAATTATCAATAAATAATAAAAATAAATATTATTAATTTTAGGAGATAATTGATAAAACAGTAAAGCTTCAAATTATAAATTGAAATAAAAAATAAATTAACCGGTCTAGCTAGGAAATCTTAACAATAAATTCAGCTTGGAAGCTTCTTTAGATTTTGGACCGACACACCGCGCAGTAGAGGTGCTCTTTTCGAGGGAGCAGCGTCAGCTATTTACCGTAGCGCAATTTTACCTCCCTCCTGTAGAAAGAGGCAATTACGCTGTGGACGAGAGTATTGATATTTCCTATACAGTCCACGAGAGCATCACGCCCACAGGCCATTTCCGCTGCAATTTAGAGCATGTAAGACACCCACTTAGCTGCTGGATCCTCTTCTTCCTATCGTTCACGCGTAAGAACAGATCCCCGAGACATCGCATTACCGCACAAGTAATTCGCATACTTGTTCGTGTCGCGTACTATTGCATAGCCAAAAAAATACGGCTTTTCTTTAGACTGAAGTAAGAAACGCTCATTTGGTCTGTTCACAGACTTAAAAGCAATTAGGATATCACAGTGTCTTATTTGCTTTTCTTCTAGACTAGATTTCTTACTGAGGCGTTTGCCAATTTGCCAATACTTTTTCAATTTAAATCAGTCAAATTCATATGAATTTACTTACAAGTAAACTAAAATATTGTTTTTATTAAAAATCAAGATTCTTATGCTCAGTAGTAAACAATTTCCGAAATCAATCATGTATTTTTAAAGTTTAAAACAAGATTTTTCAATTAAGATTAATTATGATTCACAAGTTGTTACACTTTTGATTTTTTATAAAAATAAAAACCTTGATTTTTTATAAAAATGAAATCCTGTCATGAAAAATCAATTTTTACAACAATTTTGGAACTTTATTTCCAGAATATGGT
>JAPYZA010012773.1:0-13621 GCA_030522685.1 Eupelmus azureus | reverse complement strand
CATCAGAATTAGGTTCACCTTGACAAAGTAGACTATAATGTCCACAAAATTTGGCATCGTAACTAACGGAAAACCTTCAATATGACATAAAACATTTTTGTTACTGAATAAATTTACCGTACATATATTTCAATCACTGACATAACGCAGATCACTTCGATTTGTAATGCAAGCAAATTTCAAAACAGTGACACGACGAGTGTTCTTTAAATTTTGCAAATAATTTACAAAATCCATATCTGCACATGAATCACGATAGTCTGCAATATTCCAGCTTGGTCGGCTGTCCCTCATTTAATTTACAAGACTCGCAAAACGAATAAAATAATTCAGCTCCGCCCGTTGTCCAATAACTCTCGCAGCCAAACTATTCGTAGCCAGCGAATATCGCTTCGCTATTCCAACCGCATATGTGTGCAGCAGCGGCAGCATCAGCGCCTGTTGATGAATGCCCAGCGACTATCCGAAAAGAGGGAGGAAACCCACGCGGAGAAAAAGAATAATGGAGCGAAGCGGCCTCCATTCAATAAATTGCCGAGCGCATGGCGGGCGTGTCACCTGCGACTTTTTCATTTCCGCGCCGAGGAAATGGAAAAGCAGCGCTCGCGTTGACAATATGACCGCTGCCTGTATGAATGGCCGATTCTTCCTAGAGTCTCGATTCCTCTTGCTAAAAAAAACGACTTATCTTGGCCCTCCAAAATCCAAAGTTTCTAATTTACTTTGCTCATTTGGGTTTCGCGGAGATTAAAGTTTTCGGAGTTTTGAAATAGTTAGTATGTTATCGGGGGATAGGCGGAGGAGAGAGGCGCTCGCGCGTGCTGAGTACTCCGCAATGAAATTAAACGCTGATGCGACTTCCTTCGCTTTAATTTGATAACGTGGTAGTGTAATAGGTCCTTGCGCTAAAATTCAATATTAACTTTTCTTTTTAGATTGATTGCAAGAACAATTTGTATAGAGATTCATCTTTTTCTGAATAAAAAGTAATATTATGTATTAGGCCACTTGAAAAACATGAGAGTTATTACACTTAAAATCGAAAAGCTTCCATCTCAGAAACGATGCAACAGCTTCATTAAAGTACAAACTAAAACTGTTCTCGTAAATTATTCTTTCCTATAATCCTTAAACGCCTGGCGTCCGCAAGAAACGATGAGGATCATTCAAGTCTGCGCTTCTGGAAAGCTTTCGTTTGCCGCTGTCGCAGATCCAGCTATATACTTGTACTATGGATTCCGCTAAGAGACAGCAGAGATTCAACCCCTCAACCTCCTTGCCCATAGAACAATTGAAGCTTTCACGTAGTAGTCGGAAGGTGGATAGGTAAAATCCGAAATCGATAACCAAATGAATTTTCGTGAGTGAGAAGCCGCGGGGCGTTATTGAAAATTAAACAGGCTGAAATTCGATTTCGTCGTTGAAAGAGACAAAGAGAGAGAGAGAGAGAGAGAGAGACTGGGAGAAAGATAGAGACATAGAGCAGAGACAGTAATCGAGTTAGGCTTAAAAAGAGAGGGTGAAGAGAAAATCGTCATTAAACAGAGAGTACGATGTGGGCCGTCTTTTTCAATTTTCACATTGCCATGGAAATCACACTCGCGGAAGCAGAGAAAGTTGATCGGTTTTTCCATGGGAGCACCCTGTGGAATGATAATAGAGCCTTCTCTAGGTTCGTGCGCTTGAAACGTCGATGAAGAATACATTGCACGTCAATGAAAATTCTGCACACGAATCATCAAGTAAGGTTAAGCTCTTTTGGTTGTTCCATGCACGAGTTGCTTTTTATCGACGCGGGCTGCGATGTCGCGCCGATTGCTGTCTGTAATTTTATGTGCGCGTATTCGACGAGAATTAATTTCGAGTACGTGTCTTACCTACTTTTAGACTAAATTTTCATGGAATTTAACTGCGAAAGTAGCTGATTAAAAGGCAGATTTATGGATTATATTTAAATCTTATTCTGTATTATTGTTAATGATAATAAATAATATGTTTAAATGTACTTGTAACTGACAATAATAAAGATAAAAAATATATTAAGGATATCTGTGTATACAGCTTTTAGTAAGTTTTTTTTTCACATTAGGAATTATTAACTTATAGCACTTATCGACTTTTAACTTTTATTCAGTTAACCTCTAGAGGACTGGAAATCACTTCTGTGAACTTTTCGTGAATTTTTTTTAAATTTTTGTTTGTAGCAAGGAAATATATTTTAAATGGCATTCTATATATCGCCGGTATCACCCTTTTATAAATAGATTACATCGAGCAAATTGTTTTGTTTCGGTTAATCACATTTAATTCGGTGTAATTCCAGTAATGCGTATAATTTATTAAGCTTCTTAATCGTCTAAATGAGCCTATTACTACAATTAGATACGGTTCATATTGATTGTTCAAAAAAATTCAACCACACTAAAACGCTTAGTTCTATTGTATAAGGAATCGCGAGCTGCTCTTAGGTTTCCTCTATTTTTATAACTACGACTAGCCTTCGAGGCATTATACCGCGACTCTTGATTTTCTGTACGATGTATATTATAATAATAATATAGATATATAAATGTTTTATACTCTATTTATATATTTTATTCCGAAAGAAATTGCTAAACTTTTATTAAATAAAATTTGTATTTCACGTTAAAACAAGGGATAAAAGGTTTGATTTTTTTCCCTGGACTGGAAACCACTACAATTACAACTCGTGTACTGTAATACTAAAGTCAAAGCTCTTAAATTAAAAAAAAAAATCAAAACATGGGCCGACTGTTTAATTTTATTGTTTTAAACTCATTTTTTTCTTCGGACTTTAAAACACGTTATAAAAAATACCTATGAAAAAATCCAAACCAATCCATTAAACCGTCCTATCCGCTGAGCTGTCGCAACAATAAAGCAAAAGACGTTCTTCCGAGCTCCTTTCACAAGACTGACACTTTCATCAGAGCTTGGCAGTCAACTGGGTCTGCAAGCTCCGTCGCTCTCATCCCAATTGTAGCGGAAAAATCGCATATATACACACAAAACGGCCGAGAGGATAAGACGGCGAAGTTCGCTCGACCGTGTACCGACTAAAAAGACCGTGCATCGAAAGCTCTCCCTCCCCCCTGTCTATCTAACTCTTGCACAAGCGAGTATTCGTCGCGTGTAAACTTGCAGAGACAACGTCGCGCGTCGCCGTTTTGGCTGCTCGAGACAAGCCACACATACGCGCACACCGACAGGATAAAGAGGGGTGTTGGAGACCGGAGAATGTGACGGGAATAACTGGATGACGTACTGTGTATGAAAAGCTTGACAGGCCTCTGCCATAGGCGTGCGGGGCTATAAGATTATTGCATAAAATCTACATACCCGGATCAGGCGGACGGCCGGGCGCGCGTCGAAAAGCCGAGTGACGAGGGCGGGAGGAAGGTGGCGGAGGCACAGAGAGAAAAGCGATCGATGCGGATATATCCGTACGAAATGGCTCGGCTCGCCGTCCCGTGACGAATTGACATATTGCATATTGCAGAGATCCAGCGACGATCGGCACCGGGCGCTTTAGAAAACGCTCTCGCCTCGGTCGCTCCATCGGGATCTCGTTAATCGCGCACTGTTGGTGCTTGCGTTTATTTGTATTTAGTGAATTTATTTTATGAGTTTGGCTGTTGTTATAACAGACTTAGACTTATTTTTTTAGTCTGGTTACAGGTATTCTTTTCCTTGGATTAATTTAAGTTCTATGAATTGAGTCTTGTTTTGGATTCTTGTTCTGGGTATTTTCAGCTGAAAATTATGTTAATTTTTCAATGATTGTCAAAGTTAGCTTGATTTATGGAATTTAAAGCGATATACGAGTGGTGTTATGTTTCATTAGGCAGTTTACTTTTTTATATTTTTTTAAAGAGATATCGCGAGTATGAAAATATTGTCGAAATTGGGTCAATGACTCTAAAATAAAATGACAAAACTCTTTTAATCTGCGAAAAGCGTATAATCTCTATCAACAGCCTGACTTCACAGAATTTATGTGTAAAAAATTAAATTTCCTACGAACAGGTTAATCGAATGACTTCTTTGTAGTTATTAAAACATCAATGTCATAATATACATTTTCATTAAGTATGTTTAACGAAAAAAAAAAACATGAATAACATAATTTTTGGAATCGCTTCCAGAAAATTATTGAATTGCATAGCACTAAAATGAACTTTTAATAAACGATATCTTTTGCTCATTTATATTTATATTGGATTACATTAAGTTTTTAGCTCTATCTTCATTTTTCTCGAAAGTTACGCATACGCTTTATTTAGTTGCTTAAACTTTTAATAGACAAAGGGAGGAACGCACGGGGCATACAAAGAATCGTTTATACTAAGAAATATCCGCGAGATAACCCGTATAGTCAACAGCATTGTGCACAAGTTTCAAAGTGGTTCATTAACTTGCTTTACATTTATTACTGTTTTAAACGTTTGAATTTGTCTTTTCAATGTTAAGGTAATAGTGAGTATTAATTTCATCATTCCATTTCATTTTGAGTACATTAACCTCGAATCTACCAAAAATAAAAATAAAAGTAAAAAGATTTAATAATTTCAGTCTAAAATATAAAAATGCCACTTGTCAATGTACCATGAATTAACATACCTTTATACAGAAATTAATTCGAATTCTTTCTTTAACCCAAACAATCTTTTTCAAATATAGTAATTGTCATTTTGTCACAACTAATATACGATCGGTCATTCATTGTCGACCATAAAAGATCATATCTAACCGTCGAAATCACATCTGTCAACCCTGACTCGTTTATATTTCAGCTACCTACCTCGTCTCTTGCATATTTTTCCCGCAACAGCAGCAGCATTCTTTTATCTCGGCGCTCAATCAAGTAACCTTGACAGGCTAAAAAAGTAAGTCAGCGCCGAAATAAAGGCGTGGCTGTCGCGTCTGTTGAGAGATAGAGCTTCGAAATGCAAAAACTTCTGCGCCTACCCCGGGCTCTTCTCTTCTGCAAGGAAAAGACGTCACAATTTTCTCGATAAGGCGCTTTTTCCTTCCTCTTACGATGCCGCAGCGCAGATAAAAAGCAGGGCCGCGACCGTTTTCTTTCTCTCCGCATTCTTCTACCCTCAGGGAGTATAAGAGGGGGGACTAGTGAAAAGCTTTTTCGGCGACGATTTTCCAGCCTCTCGTCTGAACGTAACGCACAGGGAAAGGTACGCGGTATACCTCGATCAAACAAGCGCCGCTCGTATTACGTATACCATTTTCCCGTAGACCGACAGCGTTTCTCACTTTGCGTTCGGGATTACATCACTCCTCCTGGGCACAATTTCGTTTTAGCCCCGGACGATGCGAAGCGAATTAGCCCCGAACAGGGAACGCTCTTTTACAGCAGCCCGCTTCTTTCGCATTTATGTTTATACCTGACGCGCCGTTTATTTTTACGTATTTTCTGATTATTTTTCCTCCCCTTCCGTGCGCGGGGCTTGATTAAAATTTACCAGTGCAGAAATTTTGATTATCTTCTTTCGTGGAAATTTAGCCCCGATGGAAATTTATCGGTGGCCGAGCGATTCCCGCCATGTGTAGTGAATAATAATCGAGTTATTCCTACGTGGGCGCTCCGAGCGGAATTGCACGAAGGCGAATTAAAAATCTGATGCTCCGAGAAATCGATATTATGGAGGTTGATGTATGCTCGAATATAATAACGGAATGCGATTTCTGCGCTTGGATGATATTTGATGTGAGCTTTTTCAATCAACGTATTTAGTCACTGATGCGGTATATTTGCATTATTAGTGGTTTGTTGAATATTTTATCTCTTCTTTTCGAGGTATTCGAATTACACAAGTGTACGGAAAATTGTACTAAAAATTTTAGTTTATTTAATTTACTTTTATATTTGTTTAGGAGGGTTTCTGAATACCTTCGTATTTGTCTAATCATTATTTTTACTATAGTTAATAAATTACTAAATTGTTTTTTCCAAAAAGTACACGGCTAGAAAAATTAACATTCAAAATGTATTACACGAATTACAACAACAATGTCTGTTAAGGACTTCATATCACTTTAACTTCAAAATCATGACAAATTATGATATAATTTTTCGGCTCTTATGGATTAAATTTAGTTCCATATTAATGTTATCATTCATTATTTATCCCGTGAAACTTTCAAAAATGTCTTACGGGGCAAACAATCAACTTCCACGCCTGTTTCGAAAATTACGCAATTTTCCGTATGTAAAACTTGCACATTTATAAAAAAACACCAGAAAAGCAGGAACATAGCCAAACATAGAATTTAAATCTAATCCTACTTATGTACACGTGCCGTGAAAAATATTTTTCCGAATGGGAACCTCAAATGGCAACGTCGCATGTACAACCACAGGTGCAAGGACTTAATTCATGCAACACGTTACCCCTCTTGGTTGTTATTTTTTTAATTTTAGTATGAAACATAACCAAGATGCACAACTTGATATCTACGATTTCACCCCTTATGCCTGGTGTAAAATCTACTATGTTGCCATTTGAGGTTCACGTAAGGAAAAATATTTTTCACGGAGCGTGTACCTCGTATGCTCACCTATTAAAAGCCAAAATAGTGTGAACAAGGGTCGGCGAAGCCGGCCCGCGAACAATATTTTATGATATCAGTATGCGTAAAATTGCACTTTTAAAAATATGCAAAATGTGTAAAGTGCAACTTTACGCATACTATATCATAAAATTATTTTATAAAAACGATCGATAAAACATAAAAATTTTTGATGATTTTAAAAACTTTAGAATAACATTTTATAAATTCACACATCCAAATTTCTTTATTTTATGAAACTTACACCTTATAAAAACTAATTTTTTAATTTCTCGAAATGTACTCCTTAGAATTAATTTTTAGAATTTACTTTTTATATAGAGTAGATTTCACTAAAGAGTAAATTTTGCCAAGGATTTATTTCTTAATTTCTGGAGAGTATACTCATAAATTATATGGAGAAATCATTTCAATCATTGTATCCATTCAATAAATAAAATTTAGTAATATCGTTGTGTCTGACTTTACAATTAGAAACTTGAAATAATTTTAAAAGGCTCTTGAGTAGAAATTGCATTAATAATAAGGCCATATATTCAGATCCTTAATATAGCCTGCTTAATTTTCTATTGGGATCCAAGTCTTGTGGTCACCAACATTCACAGAAGTTTAAATATACTGATAAATTTTATTTTTTTTTATTTGAATTTGTTGTCAACTTGCCGTTGTTAAGTTCAAGAATAAATTAACAAACATGATTTACCATGATTGTTGGTAAGAACAAAAACTTATCATCATCTAAAAATTAAAATTGTTGAAAATATTAAGTTTTTAATACATTCAATCTTCTATTTATTTTTTATTCGCGCACAAAACCTCTTTTACAATTGCATAGAACAAAACTGGAAATTTCTTCACAGATATCGCAAATTTTAAATCAAAATCGCGTACATTGACGCACAAAATAAAAAGACCGCGGGTGCGCTCAAACAAAACGCAAAGAATTGCATTTGCTTTTTCACGATCTTCCGACCGCTGGCATGTGAGCTCACTCTATCGCAAATTCACGGCACGACTTTCATTTGTTTCATCAAACTCGATTTATCCAGCTGGCTCGCGTAGCATGCAGCTGGTCGCATAACGTGAATATCAAGAGCCCAGAGGAAAAACAAAACATTCGCTATGCTCTTTTCCACTCGCGCTTTTTATGCTGCATCTCTCTTTTTTTTCATCTGCACAATCGAAGAGAAAGCTGAATTTCGGCGCGAACGATTTGCTTTGATGGGTTGGTTTAGCGTAACATGAGTAGTCGGTGCGAGTCTTTTCTCCTTATTGAAATCTACTAACGAGCTGAATTTACTGGAACATGACTGTGTTCAAGCGGTAAGATAAACCATATGAGTTATTTGTAAAATCAAAATTATTTCGTATTTTAAACCATTTTTACTACTTCTTATTTTAGATAATATCACGTGTGGGAATGTAGCGACTTAGTATTCATTTTCGATGCGGAAGAATTTCGGGGTCCCTATCCGAATCGTTAGATTGTTCGTTTATAAATTGCCTTCCTTGCCATCTTAATTAATAATTGGAGCCTTTATTTATTTCAAAGAGTGACACAAGTCAATTTAGATTATTGTAGTCTTTTAATGCGATATGCTAAGAGTTTAAGAAATATTAACAAAATAAATTAAAGAATAAAGAAACGTAAAAAAATATATAAAATAAAAAAGTAAATTTATACTCTTTTCAAACCTTTGAATATGTAATTGGTTGAAAGAACGAAATGTTCGTTGAGTTAAACGAGTGCTTTTCTTTTAAATCAACAGAACTTTGAGCCAAGGTGTATTATCAGAACGGTGAATCAACTGAATTTTTTTCAGCTTTTTTTTATAATAATAATAACTCTAACAATCTTATTTACCTTCATGTATATAGTTGATTGAAAAAATTGTGAGTATTATTTAAAAGGAGAATGTAATGACAGACAAAGAAGTATTAGAAACTAAGAATTTTTAATGGTTTATATAGTTTATTTGAAACGATTTTTTAATGTAATATGTTTGTGTTTACTATGTAAAAATATTCATAAAAACCTTTTTTGTATGTTTCAGGTGAGTTTTTCAGAAATATAGCTAAACTATGATTTTGCTATAATGGTCAATTATCTGAGTAAGTATTTAAGTTCTACGCTTACAATTAAAAGACGATAAATATATAAAATCTGCTTTTTATATTAAAAAGCTTTATTAACTATTATATTTCTAATAAATATAATAGAAAATTGTTTCATCGCAAATTCGTTATTTTACATGATTTTTAGATTTTAAAGTAATTTTACTATTTTCTTTTTAAATAATAATTTTATTCGTAAGTTTCAAAAGTTAATGGCTATCATCAATCCTTTCACATTGGAAATTGCTATTACCATTTTAATGCTTTTTCCTTTGTGTAATCAGAATTTGATCATTTGAAAAAATCGATTTTTCCTTTTATTCGATTCGATCTCGGATACGTTCCATTACAGTCAAAGGCATCTTTGCAACATCCGGGAGCGCGTGCTTTGTTTAACTTTAGTCCAACTGCGTGCGCCCCGTCGGCGTAGTATCAAACTAGGAACTGTGCCGTATATGTATAGTCTCGTAACGCTTATACATTCTCGTCGGTTGCATTCTGATTGCCGTGCCGGGCCAGCGGTAATTGCGCAGCAAGACATCGAAGGCAATGCCGAGTTTCAGAGGGTCGACGCGGAATACTGTTGCAGAGGAAGACGAGACAATGTAAATGGCGCGTCCCGGCTTTTGAAATTTAAAATGGCGGACGATGAAAGCATAGGAATTTTTGGATATCTCAAAATATTATTAAGTTAACTTGATTTTAATGTATAACGTTGCTTATAAATACTTATTATTTATACAGGCGAATATAATTATACACACTCAGAAATGAAATTATATATAATTTAAAAAATTTTTATAAAAATTAAACAATGTGTTGTAGTTATTCCGTATAAATTATTCCGTATATAAATTACTATATATTTACCATGATAAAAACTTTTGAATACATAGTATATCTTGTATAAATTAGATACATAAAAAAAATTATTATATTTCGATTTTAACAAAATATCTAAAAACTGTATCGGTTAGCTTGCTTTTCCCAATATGTACAATTTTTTCAGGAGAATTTAAGAAAGTCTTAAAAGTTATTTCATCTCAAAAAGTTTGAGTATTTGTATCAACGAGTAAAAGAACATTTTCAGAACCTAAAATTTGAGTTTTCCACTCATTTTAACTTTCAGTATAAATTTTTAGTTTTCTGTGAAGAAATAAGGTCATGTTAAGAGTGAAATGCTTGAAAATTTTAAAATTGTAATTATATTTTTTTAGTGACGGTATGTTATGCTCTAATTTTATACTTAATTTATGCTATCGTTGCAATTAACAATTAGTTTTCAATAAATATCAATTTAATAATATTCATATAAAATTTAGAAAAAAAAATAAAATCGTTTTATTTAATTGCGACAAATAATACAATAAAAGTTTAATTTTTCGTTATAATTTGGCTTATAATGAACATTGAAATAACTTTTTAATGTTCATTTTTAAGTACTACTCATTCATATGTATATAAAGTGAAAGCAAAAAATAGAGTACGCATATAATAATTTTTAATACTTGATGTATTTAAATTTATTCAATCGGAAAAAGGGTAAAAATAAAAAATCTTTTAGCGTGCTTCAATCCACAACAAATATGATTTTTGCCTCATATCTCCAAAACGAGTAGAGATCTGTTGTTGTTTCGTTTTTAATGTAGATTTCATATACCGTTGCTCTTATGTGTCATAATGTTCGCCATGTCGCCTCTTAAGTCGTTATCGTATGTGTATACTGAATATCCAACTCGTGATATTCAATTTTACGAGTGTTTTTCGCACGAACATTACTTTTCAAACTTCGGAGAAACAACGTGGCAGACGGATTTTTGAAATAGGTACACCTCGTTGTGTTTCAGAGAAGATTTGCGATGAGTGACGTTATTAAATTCTGTATAAAAGTAATGTTCGTCAAAGTTGTTGTTCTGTTTGAAAATAAGAAATTTGATGTAAAGTCAATCAAGCTTAGACGGATTGCATTATGATTCACATGATGAATTTTATAAATTTATAAAAGAATAAAATTAATTTTTTTCTCCCAAAATAGCCTACTAAATTTCACCACTTTCAGTGATGTAATTTTCATTTACGAGCTATCACACATAGTTAAAGATGAAATTATATTATTTCATATATTTAAAAACTTCTTTGCATTAACAACACATCGATTCGAGATGAAAACTAATAATTTCATTTATCTATCCGATTTATTTGAAACCATTTAGGTAAATATCACTTTACACACCGACTCACATAATACAGGTCAGTCCTCTGACAAATCGGTCTTTTCTGTACGCTCACGCCGATAACCCGTCGGGGGTAATTTTTTTAAAAAATAGTCACGTCTTTCGAGCGTACGTGTTACATTAGCGCAATGTCGGCAATTCCACGGTCACGTCTGAACGTATCCGTTTTACTGCCTCCGCTCCTCGTCAAACTATCCGAGCGTCGCTCTCGCGGCCATTGCGCATTCCCCGGCGAAGGAAACTTTGCGAGCGCCGGCAATGCCGAGAGAAGCAGCTCGACCGCAAGTTCCGAGTGTTCTTCGAGTCTTCGAATGTGTGCGTGAAAGATCCAACACATATACATATAGATATACGCACACGCTCGCACACCCACACATAGATGCAGATGAAAACTATCCGCCATGTGCATGCATTCTACTCTCAGGCAAAGTTCGCAGACGCAAGCAATCAAACGGAGACCTGCCGACTCTCGCAGCGGTGGCTCCGGAAATCTTGCTTTTCATGAATTTTTCCCTCTGGCAGAAGGAGTAGAGCTCGGACTTCGTTCTTATCAGGGGGCTGGAAACCAATTATAATTTCGCGATTTGACTGCATAATTACAAGTCATTTTGTGTGCTATACATACCTTGCTGCAAATACGAGATTGGTTGACTGGTTTGAACAGACAAAGTTAGTAATAATAGTACAAAGGCAAGCACCGGCTGTGAATAATTATGGAGCAAATGATGAATTGATTTTATTCGGCAATGCTGGACTACATTATTTCGATATCAATCGGCTTCGGTAGTCTTCATTGATAGTAGCTGCAGAATAGACTCAAGTGTCATGAAATTTCATGAAATTAACTTTTTGCCCGCCTTAACGGCCTCTGTATTTCGCTAAAAAACAGAAACTTTAAAAAAAATTTTAATCTGAGCAGACCTTTAACATGTATGTATACGTGATTGATTGCTATGTAATAACGTGTAAGGGAATAGTACCTCCAAATATCAAAATTTGTATAGCAATTACACTTGGTAATTATTTCAAACATTCTGACATTTGAAAATATTTGATTATTATTTTAATGGGCTTATAGTTCGAACATAGATAGTATCGGGTTTTTGACTACTGATTGTTAATTATAAATGAAACTCAAGTCACTTGAGTAAAACTCGTAAACGCTCTATCAGAAAATTTATTATAAGTTTTTATGCTCAACGTTATCGCCTCTTTTTATTGATTTCTTCAGACAATTATTTTTATCTAATAAAAACTCTTGAATTAAGTACAAGTTCTAGTTACATACAATCAAAGTTGTAATATTTATGCGCTCATGAACGTCGTCAATACCTACAGTTTAATTTCCCTTTCTAAAGTTTGCCTCGCTCATTTCGCGCAGATCGCGTTCGCAAAAAGTTCACAGACCCAACGAAACGAACAGCACAGCTTTGACCTCGAGTATTTCCCAAACGAAAAAGCCAAACCACCGAGTCGGACCTCTTCATAGACTGTATCGAAGCTAAAGCTCGCGCGCACTCGATCTTTCCATTTAGCGTTCGAGCAACCATCTCCTCACTTTCCGCGAGGTTTTCGGTATGGCAGAGAAGTAGGAGTATTACTGGGTTTCAACTTTTCGGCGCTCGCCTGCGCTAAGCCTACTTTCATTCAAACGCCCAGACGAAGCTCGTAGATGAGTTTAGTCAAGTCGAGCCAGAGCTGAGTGCAGCCGCAACCCTTGAATCTCTATTCATGCGTTTTACATCAGCTTTACGTTTTGCTAGCTGGGGGAGGTCTCTAGACAAAAATGAATTTTTCTTCCTTTTTGCGTTTCTATTTCTCCCCGCATATATACGAGTGTAAAGCTCGCTACTGCCGTGGCGCTGGATGGCTTGCGTTCCGCGTTATTTTGCAATGACGAAAGCAAATGTTTAATAATTCATGAAGGATCATTTTTACAGCGATATTATAAGCGTAGTGGTTTGAATCTTTATCCTGTTAAACTGCTTTTAAGATTTTTATTGAATTTCTTATCTTGCTGCTTTAACTTATTTACACTATTTAATTAAATTTTTATTACCAGTAGACTACACATCAATAGTTATTAAACTTTAATGAGTTTAAAGAGGATTTATTAAATATAGCTTGTTGTTCATAAAATTTAAAAAAAAATGAGTTAATTGCGAAAATTGAAAGTAAATTTAGTCTTTACCTAAAAAAAATTCCAAAAATTAAGAGTAATTCATAGTTTAGATTTTCATTTTCAATCATTTAAAGTTCACAAATTTTATACACATATACTGTAAAATCAAAGTCCGACACCACCGACATTACCGACATTTTAATATAAACAATTTTTTTTAAAGTCAGTGGAAATTTTCTAAAAATCGAACGTCAGCTTTCAGTAATACATACAAACTTTAGAAAAAATGTTTTCCACCTGATTTAATTAATGTTTACGACATAAACTTTGGGTTCCCATTTAATATTCTGCGTAGATGTGTACCTCACCCTATCACTTCGTCTTAATTAATTTGACGCTATATATTACAGTAGATATTGCGTAGTATTTTCGAATAATTTAATGGTAAGAACCATTCGTACTATGAGGCAAAATTTATTTTTACTTTTAAAAATGCTTAAATTTCTCTTCGAATTATTATTTAAATCTCAATTTTACTCCG
>JAPYZA010012758.1:0-14683 GCA_030522685.1 Eupelmus azureus | reverse complement strand
TACTGAAACTAACATCTGAGAAAATATTAAGTATAAAAGTGTAAGAACGAAGAGAAATAAATTTGGAAATAAAAAAGTTTGGAAATATTATAAATTGAATCTATTTCGCCCACAGACGTCTGGTTGGGTTCATCAGTAGAGTCCAGGCGTTCCCTCTCTATACAGGACTTTAAAAATTAATAACGGGCCACACGTAAGAGCAGGCCGGAAGGATAAGTTCTTAAGATGATTTTTCTGCATGCGATCTTAACGACTCCCTCTATCGGGTATGCAGAGCTAAGCCCTACTGATGAGCCCAACCAGACGTCTCTGTGCGAAACACGTTCAATTTATAATATTTCCAAACTTTTTTATTTCCAAATTTATTTCTCCAAATTGGGGAAAAGATTTTTACTCATACTCAACATGTGTGGTATTAAGGGACTATAAATATAAAATAGTACACCTCACAGAGTCTTTGAGTCTTGTTCGCGATGATCAATAAATTCAATTTTCCGAACTTAACATATTGGCGAACAATAGAGTCATTTCTATAATAAGTTTTTGTCTAATCTGCAAAATAAATCTTTAATAGTTTTTCTACGTAAAAAAATTTTTAACAAAATTTTAATTGTTGTATTGTTTAAATAAATATTTGTTCTAGGAATAAAGGATGCAATCTTTTTGGATGAGTCAGTTAATCAAAGCTTTTATCATTTTCACCACCATTTTCTATGTTTCTGCTTCAATGGAAGAAACTCATAATCTTTTGATGTCAAACAGCCCTTACGGTCGTACACTGGTAAATTTCAACTAAATTATTTTATTCATTTTTATTTTATCGAAAACTTGTCTTCTATTTTTCGTATTTTACAATACAAACTCCTTATTAATGTTTATTATAAGCATAAAATTGTACAATTAAGTATACAAAATTTCTCCTATAAAAAAAAATACTACAAGAAAGTGTATCAACTTTATAGTCGTTGAGGTATGTAAATACAGTATTAACAAAGCATATTGTAAATATCTTTTTCAAGTGTTTTAGAATTATATTATTTTATTTAAATACTTTTTAACATCTAATGAATTTAAAATATTCGTTTTTAAATGCTATATTTAATACTGGACTACATGTGTAATACGTATATATACACATATATAAAACTATGTTACCATTGTAGTATATTAATAAATAAACATTTTTGAAATTGTCAATAAAAATTTTGTTGATATTCTATATTTTAAAAGAATTTCAGCATCTTGTTAAAGTAAAATAACTTTATGATAATTGAATCTTTTTAAAGTAAATAAATAAATATTTTTTAATAAGTATACAGTTATTAAAGACAAATAATTTCATAATTTATTTTTTAGGATACCGATTTACTTGCGAGGATGTTGCTGATGCCACAACGGCTGTGTCATTCTAAAAGAAATTCGGAGCTTATAAATTCATTGCTGGGCCTACCAAAGAATATGAACAATGCTGGAAAATAATAAGAAATGCTTACCCTATTTTCAGTTGCGCTTCTTGCAATGTGTACTCAATTATGTAATGTAAATTAACAAAATCTTACTGTAGTCATCGGCAATAAAGCTTTCATACAGCTTGCAAAATCATCTTTGTTATACAACATTTTTGTTAATCATTAAAACCAAATGAAATCATAAAACAAATTATGACTTCCTATTATAACTTGAAATTTATCTACCTTATTTAATTTATAATCTTCATTATTTGTAATATCTGAATGACATATAATTATAATATTAGATTCATATATTTAAAAGATAAATTTGAAAATTTTTTAGTAATCTTTAGACATTTTTCTAAAACCTTATTTTAGGTAAAAATATGATAAATCCGTTTTAAAATAATTACGTCATTCTGAAAATATTTTGTTTTTTGTTTAATCTTATTAAATACTTATGGGAAAAAATGTTAAAAATGTTAAAAGAAATTTTTAATGTATATAAAGAATTATCAAATAATATGCTTTAAAAAATCCATTCTTAAGTTTAAAATAAAAAAAAGTAATGATACAAAAATGAAATTTGAAATTACTTCAAATTTTAAAGGGTTAATTAATTAGAATACAACATATAATAATAATAATAATTTGTTTATTCTTATAATATTAATCTGTACAATCTTAAGAATCTAAAATTTCGTTTCATTTTTTCGCTTTCTGCAAAAAGATGCAGGTATAAAAGATGTAGCGCAGAGATGTTAAGTCGAGTGAATGTTAAACGATTTAGCGAAAATTCGCTAGACGGTGGTCAAAATTTTAGATGAAAACCACCGCCGACAGGTAGTTGTCTGCTCGCCTCTCTTGAGCCCATGTGAAAGCCTGACGCGCTGTCCTCATCTTCGTCTTTTTCACCTAGCTGCTTGAATTCCTTGCCGCCGCTAGGCGGTTTTGGAGATGCGTTTAATGTGCGCGCACCAAACTCCGATTTTGCCGGCCATGTGGGAAACATGGCTGGGTCAATTGGTAAGGGTGACTCCGTGAAGTAACCATGTTTTAGTGCGTCTTCAGCTGTGATTCTTTGAGCCGGGTCATAAGTTAAAAATCTAGAAAAACAATAAAGTTACTTGGTTAGTTTTCTTTTTGGTCTAGAATTTATTGATTCTAAATACACATAAAACATAAAAACTATAAATTTAATAGTACTCACTTTGTCAATAATTCGATCCCTAAATCGGACAAAGATAAACTAAATCTTTGTCTTAAACTGTTGACAGGATAATGGGCAAAAGGAATCTTTTTCACCATTGGCAATTTACTATATCCAGGCCATATTCTGTCACTTGGGGTACCTAATTCTTTAAATACTCTATTCAGAAGATCGATTTCTGATTTTCCAGGAAACAATGCCTCCATCCTCAATAATTCAGCAAAAATACATCTAGAACAGTAAATTTAAAATTTAATTTATAATAAATTTTTAGTTTATTCAATAGTATTTATAAAAACTAAAGGAATAATCAGTGAAACTTACCCAACAGACCACATATCAACAGGCGTACTGTATTCTTTGCCACCAAGCAGTAATTCTGGAGCTCGGTACCAAAGCGTCACGACTATTGATGTATACTGTTTGAGCGGTGATCCGTATTCTCTGGCCAAACCGAAATCGCCAACCTTTAAGATACCTCGATGACTTAACAATAGATTTGAAGTTTTGAGATCTCTATGCAATATCCAGTTATCGTGAAGATGAGCTGTTGCGCGTAATAGCTGTTGCATGAGGCATTTTACTTCTCCAGGAATGAAGACCTGATTTTTTGACTTCATCGTCTCCATTAGCGATTTAAGATCATGCTCAACATAATCCATTACGATGAAAATCTTATCCATGTTACTGCCCACGACTATTTCTCTTACCGTCACGATATTAGGGTGTTGCGCCTTAAGTAAAGTATTTATCTCCCGTAAACTTGTTATGGGGAAACCATCCTTCTCTTTTTCCATTTTCAAACGCTTAAGCGCCACTATCTCTTTGGTTCGCCTATCTTCTGCTCTATAAACAACGCCGTAAGTACCTTCCGCTATGCGATTCAAACACTTGTATTCTTCGACACTCCTGCAACCTATAAAAAGTACAGATTAAGAATTAAATTTAGTTTTACAAAATCTGATTTACATAAATAAGTAAAAAAGTAGTTTTTACCTTGAATAGCCGGGAAATATGGTGGCAGATCTATCTCTTCCTCAACATCAATCTCGTCCTTCTTTACATCATTGGAATCGCTAATTTTCATTGCACCGTTAGTATCCACATGCCCCGGTGAATCGCCATCCGACCTGTCAGATTTAGCAAGTTGATCCACTGACAGCGGGCTCGGATTATTATAATCCGAATTATCATTCGAATCATCGTTCGAATCTGAATCCTTTGAATCATCATCATCGTCATCATCAGTGCTAGAATCGCTTGAGTCTGAGGAATCGTTGTCATCGGACTGCTCCCGGGCAGGATCACGCATTTCTTCCTCGGATAATCTGGAACGGTTACTCTTGTGACTGCTCCCATCATCCGATGGCACAGGCCCCATTTGTACGCTCTCATCCGATAACTCGACAATTGACGGGTCCATATCTGGACTATGGGCGCGTTTCTCGCCTCGTTTCATCCTACGCGCTTGCAGCTCGATACGAGAATTCTCCTTTCTTCGTGCCATCTCACGCTCCGCGTCTAATAGCCTTTGACGTCGTAATTCCTGTTCCGTCATCTCCTTCGGATCCTTTTGAATCAGCATACTCTGCTGCTGCTGCTGTTGCTCTTGAAGCACCTGCATTCGCTCTAGTTCCTCATATTCACTAACATCCATTGGCTGATCATATTGTTGTTGTTGTTGCTGTTGCTGCTGCTTCTGTATTTTTTCTCGGTGTGCTAAAAAATTAAAATGATTTATAGTTGCCCTATTATTTAATGAAGTACTTAAATGAAAAATTATTTCAGTCGCTATATCTTCCAATATTATTAATTACACAAAATTTGTTTAATTAATTTTTAAACAATGATCTTCAAAAAGCAACTACACAAAAATTGAACAAGAATAAGAATTTTCTTGACATACCCATTTCCTTCTCCCGATCGCGATCCCTCGTTCTGTCGTGCTTGTGCGAACGTTTGTGCCTCCTCTCCTTACCAGACGATGATCTCGAGGGCGGCGGTATCTGTTCCATTATTTCGACCTCGTTGTAGTTCATCATCTCCTCGGTAACGCGCATATGCCTCCGTTCCTCGTGTCTACGCTCTCGGCCCTGCTCATCGGCCGCGGCAGCAGCAGCCTGGGCCGCAGCGATCCGCATCTCTCTGCGCTCTCTGATCTCTTCGACGCGTAGTTCACGGCGCTCACCTCCGCGACCGTCGCTAATGCGCGTCTCGTCCCGGCTGCGCGACGAAGACGACGACTGGCTGTAAGTCTCGCGCGGATCCTCACGCCTCTCCCGACGCTTGTCCAGTAATCTGAAAGGAGTTGACGAAAACATTAGAACTAAGGTGGTTGTTTTATGAAGATTAAAGATTTTAGAAGAAATAATACAAGTCACTTTTGAGAATTTGATCTGTGCATTAAAAATGGCTACAACAAAAATGACATGTATATTTTACAACAGAGTCAACGAATAAAAAACAGACTATAGAGATAACTGGCTCAGGTTTTTTTAGTTTTGAAATGTTGATTTTGAATTTGTATTATAATTTAAATTTAAAAGAAAATAATTATTGATTAAAAGAATGATTAAAAAGAAGTTACATTTGCAACTTTATTTGACAATAACTCTACCATCTGCTTGTATTTTTAAATATAGAAAATACTGAATCCACAATATACAGATGAATCACATGAATAAGCAAAGATTTTGTTTAAGAAAGCATTGATTGTGTCATAAAAACAATTAAAATTCTCCACCCACCACATAACATTGCAGAAATATTGCATCCTATATGTGAAACATTTCTGAAATATCTATTAAATGCTTGGTGGAGCAATTATTTTTATTTTGTTAGAATTATAAGTATCTCATGAAGTTATGAAAGAGTGTCATGATTTGAAATGAATATAAAAAAGTAAAAAGGATTGAGCGCATAAACTATAAGGTAACATGCAAGATTGATGTACTGATACTGTATCAATAAAAAAATTACATAAAAATAGATTCAAGCTTAATACCTGTTGGTCATTCTGCTTTGATTGTTGCTAACATTCGTACGACCAAAGTTACTTTTTTACAAATGGAACATAGAACAAAATAAAATGATGTTAAAAAAAATGACATAAAATATTAAAGTATAATAATATAATGTAATGTAATGTTTGAGATTTGTATTGTTTTCATGAAAATTATTAAAATAATTACAATCAAAGCTTATTTATGTCAATTGAAGTAAAAAGCACAATCACACATAGCTATGTATCAATGCTTTGTAATGCAAAAAAATATTTACAAGCAATTAATTGAATAAATTTTATAATACTTTACAATACATTTTAGGTATTTTGAAAGTATCTTCAAAATACTGTTACCATTAAATATATATAAAATATATAAAATATATATATATATAAATATATATAAAAATATAAATAGTACCATTAATTCTAATTATAATTACAAGTAATATGAATAATTTAATTCAGTATAAAGTATGTTTTAGTAAATTACAAATAAAAATAATCTTCAGTTGAGTCATTGTCAGCATCAATCATTGTGCGTCTAACACACTGTTAAAAAAAAAATTGAGAATGTGCTTAAAACTTTGATTAATTAGTACTAAATAAAATAAGGGAATAAAATTAGATAACTCAAAAGTTAAATTAAAGCATCAAATGCCATACCTCTCTCTCAAATCCTCAAGAACTCGATCACCAGTGCTGCGTTCCTTTCTTTCATGCCTGCTGGAGGACTCTCTGTCTCTTTTGGAAGAAGGATCCGATCTCCTACTCTTCTCTGACGGATCCATTTCGTGCCTCCGGTGCCTGCTGTGTTTGTCCCTGTGCCTGCTGTCGTCGCCTCTGTCATGATGCCTGGACCTCTTCTCCTTTTCATCTCTGCGATCTCCACTCCTGTCGGAGTGCTTCTCTCTTCGGTGGGACGTCGTCTTACGGTGCCGCACAACCGCCTGCGGCGGTTTTATGTCCAAGGAGTCCGCCGTGTCTGCGCCTTCTTCCTCTGAGAAACTTCACCAGAAGAAAAACACACACACAGATATAAGTATAACGTATCTTTTTGATCCGCCAGTTGTGAGTACTGGGTAACCAATTGTCAACTAAACGCGTTTAAATTAATATTGTTAGTCTTATGTATTTTTTACAGCGTTAATAATTGATTCTATTTCGTCCCGATAAGTTAACCTAACATTTGAGAGTCTCCCCGTTGAACTTAAATAACGTAAATTTTTGTGCGTCATCACAGGTTAGTCGATGTTGATCGTTTGTTTAAAGTACCTTGGGAAGGCTTTGCGAGTAACCGGCATTTTTCAACATTCTTGCGACTATATTAATGGATCTACGAGGTCTTTGATGCAAAAACTGACGCACCGAAAAGACCGACGTTACACGGCAGAGAAAAACGTTACATGGTGTATATCTACATATATATAATTGTGTGTATTTCACCGGTGCGAAACCGAGGATCATACAGGGGTTTACTTTGCCGACTATATAAACGGCCTTTAATAAAAATCGATCAATAACAGCTTTTGCTTAAGGAGATTTAATCCTTGGAGTATTGCACGTATTTTAAACCTATTTCGTTAAAAAGTTGAATGATTTAAATGTTTGAAGGAGACTTTAGAGTGGTAATTTTCGTTTTAGTTAATTATTATTAAATAATTATTAGAATATGGATTTACATTTATTGTACTGTGATACGTATATACAGATTTTACAGAAAAAAATCAGAATAATAAAAAATATATTTTTTTAATTTAAACTTCCATTCAGTATAAGCTTTTACAGTGCATTCAAAATTATAATTAAATCAAAATGTTTATAATAATAAACTTTATAAACAAAATTTGAAGATGCTCTTATTATCTCATTGAAGTCTAAAAATTAATTTTTTTAAGTTGTTCAGAACTATTTTACAACTTGGAAAAAAATATTTTTTGTTTCAGTTAAATACAATATAAAATAATGTAAATTTTGTTTAGTAAAATAACATTAACTTTAAAAATTTAATTTGAAATTCAACATCTATTCTCCATTTTTCAACTATAAATAATCTTTTAGTCTAAATCCGTATAGATGTTATTAGATGATACATGCTTGTAACAACTGAAAGCCAGTATTTACTAGCTGATTTGTTTATCTAACGAAAAATATTTCCAGCAAGTAAACATCTAACCATCCTCTCAATCGAACGCCCGCGTAAAGAGTGAAAAATCACGATCGATTGCTCGTGTAAATAAACAATGCTCCGAAAAGAGGAGCACTTCTTTTGGTCTGCATAACCTCAAAGAAAAGTCTCTACTTACTTGTCCGGGCTCCTCTTGAGTTCTCCGTCCTCGCTCTGATTGTCCACGTCCATTACCACTTTATCGCTGGCCATTTCATCAAATTTTTTTTTATGTACAATTACGAGAAATTATGTTACATACACGTTGCTAAATACCCTAACGCGACGCTCGGTTCGAAAACATTTTGGAGCAACTGGTAAAATTTCGCCACGCCAACTTCTCCCGCCACACTGATCGGATTAAGCGTGCGTGTTTACTGCTCGTGTAGTATACGCAAAGTCCGTTCTGCTTATATTCTGCCTTCACTTCGATTCCTCGTTCCGTTTGTACACCGAGAATTTTTATCTCGTGTTGATACGTCGTGAATTTTCCGCGTTCCGAGATTCTAGAGAAGACTTGACGTCCGCGATACGTCTTTAGAATCGGTTCGAATTGAGTATTTTAAGAAATATAAAGTGAAACAAGATAAATTTTAAGTTTAACAAATGCAGACTGTATTCAAAAATGTATGTGTACACGGATCAATATCGATCTGAACTACGCGCCGGCTCTATACTGTCTGTCCAATTCTCCTCGTTACTCTTCGATTTTATTTCTCCTCGGTCTTCTCGTCTGCTTGCTCTTGTGGCGTCCCTTTTCCCTCCTTTCAGGAGGACGAAATGTCTTCCTGAAAGGAGGGAGAAAGGACGCCACAAGAGCAAGCAGACGATTTTACCTGCTAATACTCGAGGAAGCATGTGTGCCCAACCCCTTTTGTATCTCAAATCCCCTACCTGCTTTCAGAACAATTCTCGTAAAATGAAGTATTAAACGTTTAATGTATATTTCTTGGAGGCGACATTTTTTTCCGTTACGATTCGCACAAAAAAATCGCAGTTAAAAAGAAGTACCTGCCAAAATGCTAAAATGACGCAGATTATCTCATCGGTCTTTTCGTCTGCTTGCTCTTGTGGCGTCGTTTCTCCCTCCTTTCGTCCTCTATATAGTAGTTACTAGGATTTGTTCCATTCCGTAAACATTGTGACATGTTGACAGATTGTAATATTTAATACTGTAATTTAAACCATCAATACCATACAACTTATCTTTGAAGGTAGAACAAATAATGGAACAAAGTGTAAAAGGAATAATGTGTCACAAAATATTTAGTAGTGGGATTGATCAATGTTAGATCAAAGAATTTTATTATATATATTGCATATATTTATAAAATGTTCGCAACAATGACGTTAAATTACAGTTCACAAAATAATATAAATCTCGTATTGATTACTTCCACAGTTTCTTAATGGACATGTTCTTCTCTGAATCCTTTTGCATGACCTTTGCAACAGCCATTTCAAAATCTTCTTGGGTAACGTGAACCCTGCGTTCTCTCAAAGCATACATACCAGCTTCAGTACAAACACCCTGAAAAAAGAGTGAATAATTAATTACCCATATTTTTTCAATTAATTTACAAAAATAAAATTGCTTAATTATAATTGAAAATACCTTCACTTCAGCGCCAGAAGCACCAGGCATCAGTTCTGCTATTTTTCTAAGATTAATACCACGTGTTAAATTCATTTTTCTCGAGTGAATTTTCAGAATGTCAAGACGGGCTTCTTCATTTGGTGGAGGGAATTCGATTTTACGATCGATACGACCCGGCCGCAAAAGTGCAGGATCTAAGATATCAATTCGGTTTGTTGCCATAATAACTTTGATGTTTTTTGTAGCTTCAAATCCATCCAGCTGATTTAAAAGTTCTAACATAGTACGTTGGACCTAAAAAATTATTGTAAAATTACTTACTACAAATACTGAAATTTTTAACATTACTGCAGATCATACAATGCACATTAAGGCCCTTAACACAGAAAAAAGAACAAGGCACAAGAACAAAAACAAGCCCTTGTTCCTTGTGTTTTTATATATATAGATATACTAACCAATGCTATTCTTGTACTTGTGCCTTGTTCTTTTTTTCTGTGTTAAGGGCCTAAATTTGTAATGTTAAATAAATATAAGAAATACATACCTCACTATCTCCACCAGATCCTGATTCAATACGAGAACTACCAATAGAATCAATTTCATCCATGAAAATTATAGATGGTGCATGTTCTCTAGCCATTACAAAGAGCTCTCTAACCATACGAGATCCCTCTCCAATAAACTTTTGCACTAATTCAGAACCGGAAACTCGAATAAATGTACATTCTGTATGATGAGCTACTGCTCTAGCCAGTAAAGTTTTTCCAGTTCCAGGTGGACCATATAAAAGTACTCCTTTTGGTTGGGCAATACCAAGAGCATCAAAAAGTTCAGGATGTTTAACCGGTAGTTCAATAACTTCTTTAATTTCTTTGATTTGTTTATCAAGACCACCAACCATTTCATAAGTCGAATCTGGAACTTTTTCTACCATCATAAGTGATACAAGAGGATCAACTTTGTTAGGAAGTATTTTGTGCAACGTGTAGCTTTCATTTCTCAAAGCAACTCGAGAATTAGGAGTTACATCATTGATATCGATATTTTTATCTAAATCTACAACAAATTTTCCTTCAGGATGTACTTTTACTAGCACTTTCTTTTTGTCCATTGGTTTCACAACCTCTCCGACGTAAGAACCTTGTTCTTGAAGAAGTTGTAGCTCTTCCCGGAGCATGCGAACTAAAAATATGAATTCATTAGTAAACTTTCCAATTACAATAATAATCCTATCATTATTAATAAATTCTAAAAAAAAAATAAAGACGAAAGATACCCTTGGCATTGAGCTCATTTCGTTGTGCCTGTAAACGACGTAGATTTTGACTTTTTTCGGCAACAATAAGTTGCAATTCTTCAATTTTTTGTATATAGTACGGTTTGAAACCTTCACCTTTGAGATTTTTCTCATCGGTTTCCATCTAAAATGAAAAAGTATTATTTTATATTAACAATTGAGATAAATCGAACAAAAGTTTGAGGTTAGATTAAGATTCAAACGTTTACTAACCTTGTTTGAAAGCGTCATTGTAAATCTTTCGATCTACGAAAGATTCTTGAGGCCTTCGAATTTCTTATATATTCATAAAAATACAGATATCGATTATTAATCAAAGGAAAACTTGGAAAAATCAGAGCAGTTCCCGAATTGAATCCGGAAAATGCTTGTCACTGCGACCACAGCGGCACAGCATCAAGTGATATATATATATGTATATAAATGTTAGGGGAATTTATGTTTTAGTTTCTAGGGACAAACTTAGTGATTTGTAATATCCCAGATGGCTTCTAGGATATGGCGCGTTGGTCGAGCGCGGCGTACAATTGAGAGTTAGAGTCTACAATAATATTTAATGAAACTAAGATAACTTATATTAGAAAGATTTGACAAACAAGTATCTTAACTAAAAATAATACAATATTCGAAGTCGCACGGAAGGCTGCACAGCACGAGCGGTTGCTGCTTAGCTAAGGAATTTTGCTATCTTATGTTTAATAGAAAATTTTATTTCTAAGAAAGTTTTATTAGTGCCATAAGAAAAGCTGATTAATAACATTTTAAATTTTACTAGTTTTTAATTTTGTTTTTTTTTTATTATTATTTACTATGAGTAAATGTAATAGAATAAAAGATATATTGTAAACTGCAGAACAATTATTTATAAACTATAATACTGGACGTGTAAAAACATCGGCTTAACGAATTGAAAGGTCATTTAAGTATTTCAATATGCATGTAAAAAATAACGCTAAACAATGCATTCCGCTTCCGCATTGAACTTGTTAAGATCTAGTAACATGCGTTATTCTGTAATTTAATGATTATAAAAGTTATTTATAATATGTATTTATACGAATTTTTATCCTTGAATTGATCAAAACATTTTCTAATATATCAAGTTCAGCTTTCGCATTTTTTCTATTAACCAATAATAAAATCAGCTGGAAATAGATTTAACATATTGTTGAATTTTATACATTTTTATCCATTATAATTAAAGAATTTTAAAGCGATTCACATTTTATTTTCACAAGACCGCCTCACTTTAAGAAACAGAATGAATAATTATCTCGCTTTGCGCTTGTTTAGATTCAAACGAAAGGGCTAAAAATACATATCACCGAAGAAACGTGGGGACAGCATGCAGCTCGGGCGGCTTAAGCTGGCACCGAGGCTATGGGTATTAGATAAGAATTTTCATAATTGTAAGATTGATGTATTAAGGGGGCGTTTATATATTTTTACGTTATAGTAATTAATCAATATAACAATTTTATAAAATCATGAAATATTAATTTATTATCAAATTTACTTTATACTATAATATTACTGTAAGTAAAAAATGAAAAATTATACACAATAATATTTAAAAATATCGCGTATAGGTAAAGATGAGTTGAAAGAACTCTGAGAAAACATTTTAAATAAATTAGTATTCATATTAAATATAATTAAAATTAAATTAGCCCTTGTTTTTAATTATACGACCATATATTGTTAAAATCTCAAAGTAATAAAGTCAAGTTTATTTTTTGTTTCAGCTTCATTTTCATTATTACAATATACTCATTTTTATTTTATATATAATAAAAATATTGTTTTGAAAATATTGTTTTGAAAAATATTGTTTTTATAATATAATGTATATAAAAATCATAAGGTGTTATAAAAGTAATATTCAAGTTTCGAAATTAAAAAAACTATAACGTGCCACTAATACTTCTATTAGAACCATTCCAAACGAATGGCATCATAAGACAAGGCCACAGAAAACCGGCCAATCATCAAAGTATCACCCAAAAATCCCTCAGAATACTCCTAGAAGACGGGACACCTCCCCACGCAATTACATAACGTCCACCTCGCCATAAACATAAAAAACATTCCTAAACATCAAGCCACCCCACCAACCCCCTACCTCCCAACCAAATCCCCCCATCCCATCCTAATACCCGTCTCGTACACACGAGCTCAACGACCCCTCCCAAAAAGTCACATATCTCAAGCCGCAGCTCCGCTCTCTTATTTCGAGGAACCGCGCGGCTCACGCACATAACCATACGAAAGCTCGTCTACGTCGACGTTGCGGCTGACACGCAGTGGTGGGGCAGCTGGCGATCTCATCGGATTCTCGCGTAGTGCGCGCTCGGCTCGTCAGTGCGGTGCTAGTCAGTGTGCGCGGCGCGCTGCTTGTCTTCTAATCGATCATCGCGCCCATAGCCCCAAGTCAAAGCAACAGGTGTGTTCGCGTGTGTTGTCGGCTGCTACAGGAGAGAGAGATAACAGCGAGAGTGCGGTCTTTTTGTCCTTTCGAGTCGAAGAGGTCTAAATGATGGCAGAGAGCGTGACGGTGACGGTGCAGAACGGCGCGGAGCCGCGCGGCCAGCAGGCTAGCCAGAATCTCAGCCTGAGACTGGATCCGGCCTACTTCGGCACCGTGCCCGGCATCATCAAGATCATCCAGCTGGTGAGTCCGTAAGCGCGAGCGCGCTCCGCTATTTTTTTGTTTAAGAGCTTTCAATTCCAGCTCGAGGTGAAGCGCAGTTTTCGGAGAACTGTATCGGAACCCTGTTTATTTGAAATTTTTTACATAGAAGAAAGCGAGGATTTTAAAAGTCTATATGTAGACATACAGAGAGGCGAGCTGGAGCGAGGATGATGTGTGTATACGGCTCGGCGCTCGAGCGTGGGCGAGGAACGAATAGTCGCGTGGTCGTATTTGGTTTTGGCGCGATTGTTCGTGTGTAGCGCGCGAGCGCGCAGCGCTGGAGAATGCCTAGAAACGGAAAAGAATCGTGCCGTGTATGCGCCGAGCGCGGGAGGGGCGGGGGGGGGGGGCGCGGTTTCTTTTTCTATTTTTAAAAAAGCGAGAACGTCGAGATGGGTTTCGCCCGCGGGTAACTTTACTCGTCGTTATCGCGTTCTCTCTCTTTCGTTTTCTCTCGTTCTCTGGGTATATGTGTGAGTATGTGTGCGGTGTGTAAAGAGAGATGACGTCAGGAGAGCTGATATACCTGAAACTCTATTCTCTTGTACAAGGATGCAGGAGAGAGAGAGAGGGAGAGAGAGAATCTATGGTTTTAATGCTCGGGTCTTTAGCATGTGGAGATTTTAAAATGCTAGTAATAAAGTCTGAAGCTGTATTTTTATTTTCTTTTATAATTTTTAGAGAAATCAGAGTCGAAACTTAATGATTGCATTAAGATTGCATGGATTAGTATTAAACCGCCTCAGAATTTATATAAAGAATGTCACATCTCCTACGCATAAGCATATGAAATAATATAGATTGTTTGAATTTCTTTTTGGGATAGCATCTTCTTTTAAAATATAAACTTATCATTAATTTTAGAATAAAAAATGTGTAATTTAAAAATAAAAAACAATAAGTCCTATTAGCATGCTTATTAAAAACTAATTATGCCTTATTTAATAAGCAGTCGCTAGAAAAGGTAGATTAGTATAATTAAAGTGTTACCGAAGCTAGTCCCGGTGTAATGTTTCAATCGCACCTTTTTCTGTCTATTCGTTGCTCTATCTATATTGGGAATCGCGAGTTGCGCGCTCGAAGCAATACACACTTACATCTCTCTGATCTGAATTTTAAACGCTCTACTCGAATCCAATCGTTCTGCTGATTTCAATTTGGCGCAGCCTTAATTGATTACTCACTGTGTAAAACAGGAATCATTGTGTTTTTGAAATGCCATTGAAATAATTAATAATGTAATTAGTAGTTTTGAAAATGTT
>JAPYZA010012753.1:0-25332 GCA_030522685.1 Eupelmus azureus | reverse complement strand
GTAGATCAAAATGAATTTTTTGAATAAGCTCAAGGTCTATAGACCAGGAAACGTTGCAGAATCAGCGAATTATTAATAGGTCCTTTTCTAATTGAACTACAAAGATTGTTAAAAAGGGGATTTTAATTGATTTTTATAGCAAATTGATTTGAATTTTTTTTAAAGAATATGTTCATTTTAAATCTGTAATAAGTAAAAATTTTATGATTTCTTATGAATTTACTTACAAACTCATGAGTGAACATTTAAATCAACTGATGTAATTTACAGTTTAATGTTAAAAAAAATATTTCGTTGAGTTCAAATATGATTAAAAACGTCTCAAATAATTCATCAAACAGTTTCTTTTGCTATTTCAAAAAAATTAAGGAAAAAATTTTTTAGGCTTTCTAACGCAAGATTCTCCTAACAGACGTGTAATTTTTGAGAAAACTTTAATCTACTAAAAATAAATTTAATTATTATAAGTAAAATTATTTAATACGTAAAATAGGTATTGAATCGTAATGCATATTCTCAGTCTAATATATAACTGTGAAACAAGGTATAAGTTAGGACAGGGAGAGGATAAGACAATAATAAAACATCAAGTTTCTTAGAAAACGTAACATATTCTATATTTAACAAACATTTTTCATGTTTTCTTTTTTTATATTTACATGTACACATTGTCGTATTTCGCAGTTCTGTGTGTGTCTCGGTGTGAATAGTGCTCGTTTATTTACAATGCAAATTACAATATTACGCGACGAGAGAGAAAAGAAATCAAAATAAAAAAAAAAACATAGGAATTACAAAGAAAAAGAATTAACTGTATATCGCGGATCGATCCGCGGCCGGCTGAAATTCGCTCTATATAATAATATGTATAATCATCATATCAAGGTGAGGGGGGAAGGGTCGGTACCGTACGTGGTAGGTATACGCGTAATGCCAACTTTCTCGCGCACATGCGGCCGCATCATATCGTTCGTTGCTCGCATTACATATACAGCATTTTTTCCTCCTCCTCCTCCTCCTCCTCCTCTACTTAGCTATCCCGCTCGCTCGCTTGCTTGCACGTTGCCTCTCGCTATTTACACTCTCGCGAATGCGCTCCGGCTTCTCTCCAATACACCCACACACACACACACACACATTTACGCACATGTAAATTTGACTCTTGCCCACACAAGCACACAAACTCTCCTATATATACCGCGTCTTGCCTGGCAAACATTCGAGATCCGAGGTACAGACGAGAGAGAGAGAGAGAGAGAGAGTGGGAGGGGGGAGCAGAGCGCTTCTCTCGACGTAGTTTGAAGAGCGAGAACTCGATTCGGCATTCCGCATCGATCGCGCATCGTAACATTATCTCATTGTCAGTTACATAAATGCGTTGCCGCCGCCGACGCCGCTGTAGCGCTCTGCGTGTATGTGCCTCTCTCACGCGGGCTCTCTCGCTCTCCCGACGAAACACACAAACGAACCCACACTCACTCGCTGTATGTATATATGTATATATATAGGTATACGTGTATGGATACGCGCTCGGCAGCGGAGATCAGGCCCGTAGGCCGAAGGGGCACTCCGAGCGCGTGCTGCAGCTTTTTGCTTTCTTCTTCTTTATTTTTCTTAATCTTTTATTTTGTCGCTCTCGCTATATTCTTGCGCTTATAATCTCGTGTGTCGCTCGCCGGGATATCTGTACATTAATACGCGGCAAAACTAGGCGCAACTAAATGCAAGTGTCGTTGTTTCTTTGAGATTTCTTTGTGTCTTTCTTTCTGCCGCTCTCCGACTCTTAAATTCTATCGTACAAGTGCATTTGGCTCTGTCCATTCGAGACGAGGGTTACATTACCATGGCTTTTTGTATTTCGAGCTCTCGGTTCGCGCGCGGCCCAACAGAGAGAGATACGCAATGCTATCTTATCGCGAGATGAATGGCCCTTTTTGTCGCCGAGATAAAGGAATTTTTTTCGGAAATAAAAACTATAGAGCAGGCTATTGTTTTTATGCATAGTGGCCCGGATTGGGCAAAGTACGCTCCGAGTGAATCTTATCGTCCGAGCGTTACGTAATGCCACGTTATTTATTATAACGGATTGAGCTTTGGATTCTCATGCGTAGTTCTCGCTTGAAAATCGACTCGAACTGACGCGTACTAGTTTATGTTTATCGAAAAGCTCGACGACTGCGTCTACTCTCGTCTCGGATGGACTTACATCTTCGAAGGGACACGTCGAATAACGCGGCCTCGTTACGCGCTCGGAAAAGTGTCCAGTAACAACGATGAACAGTCTGCGCCACGCTTTCTCGTATAGACCGTGCATATATAGGCGTACGCAAAGGACTAGCTTGTTAAACGAGAAAAGTCCATACATAACAAAAAAAACAACAACAAAAATAATCTGAAGAGACGAAAAATTTTCTCTTTCGTTAAATTTGATCGATTAAAAAGCGCACTTGCAAAATTTCGTATAAAAATTAATGGACTTGTCTTGTCGCGCAGAAGCGAGTCCTCTGGTGTATACAAAAAAATGAAAATAGCTCTCTGCTTTTTTTTTTGTCACAATCGCGCGGATTTTCCGCACACACACACACACACTCTCACGCGTATCCGCACGGAGGCCTCGCGCTCACAGCCTCGCAGTGTGTGGCCTATTTCTCTGGTGCGTGCATTTTGCATCCGTCTCTTTCGCTCTTTCGCGTGCAAATCTGCGCTAGGCGGCTGTCGGTGTATACGCGCGGGCTGCTCTACAGCTCTGAGGTTTTTCGGTCGATACACATATAGAGAGAGAGTGAGGCAGAGAGAGCAGAGCGCGTGTGTGTCGAGTCTTATGTGTTCTCTTTTCCTTCCTGTGCCTTTGCGCTTTTTTTGCCCTCTTCACCAGCGGCTGGCTGCTGCTGCTGCTGCCTTCCTCTCCTTACACATTTCATTCCGGCATTGTTGCTCGCTGGAACCGGAAGCTCGCGCGCAGAGGGAGCAATTATTCCTTCTTCGGCTGTGTGTGTGTGTGTGTGTGTGTGTGCGTGTATGTGTGCGAGCAGGAGGAAAAAATCCCGAGGAAAAGAATCCAGGAGGCAGAGAGCCGCGCGCGCTGCCCGCTCGCTCATGCGATCCTCGATATATAGACGAAATAAAGGGGGAGTAAAAAAAAGAAAGGAGAGCAGAGAGTACCGAGATAGGGAAAAAAAGAGGGAAAAGGAAAATACGGGCGCGCGGTGGTAAAGGGTTCGCGCGCGCACGGCGAGCTGCTTCCTTCTCTCTGTGCTCCGCTGCTGCTGCTTTTCCCACCCTCCCGCTGCTCTGGCTCTTCCTTCTTTGTTTTCCTTTCTCTCTGGCTCTTTCGTTTTTCCTTCGTTCTTTCCTTCCTTCTTCCGCGCTATTTTTCCCCCTAAGAAAAAGTCGTTAACGGAACTCGATGTTTTTCCTTCGCGAATACGTATACGGTTCTGCATAAAAAAACTGCGCCTCGCGGACTCGCGTTAAGAGTACACTCGACAATTTAAAAGCGCGCTCGCGCAAGCTGAGGTAGAAACGAGAAGGGAAGAAAAACGCTAAAAATAAAGCAGCCTGCTTTATTCCTACGTATGTGGCTGTGTGTGTGTGTGTGTGTGTGTCTGGCTTTTGCGGATCGACACGAGGCTCGGTGTTTTGCTAAATTTTCTATACTCGACTGCCACCCTTTCATTAGCCGTTGAAAGCTCGAAATTATGTGCGTTTTCTATTGATGAAAAGTAATCTCCAAGTGTTACTTAGAGCGTCGATGTTTGGCGAATTGCGTTAGAAATGAAATCTTGGATACAACGTTTTTTACAGCCTCTGAACGGTAGAAAAACGTTGTAATCTAGATTTCGATTGGTTTTTCTACTTACACCAATACGAAACACGAATGAAACAAACTTTCTCATTAAAAATATACAGTCAACAATAAATTTGATAACATAAACTTTAATACGAATTTCACAGAAAGTAAGCACCAAAATGTCAATTAACTAAATTTATCTAAAACAATCGAATAACATTTCTGGTATACAACAGAAAAAATGTCAATTAATCTAAATAATGCGAGTTAACGAAAAAAATATTCTAAACAATCTATCTTTCAATTATCACTAAACGCGCCACCTCTTTCCCAGCGAGCATACAATTACTTAGTTTGCGTAAAAAGGCATCGCTCAAAGGAAATTCAATGCCTAACAAAGTGGAAACGTTCGGGCAGAGCCAAGCCGGCATTTTGCCCGTATACGTATTCCCGCTCTTGAAAACACTTACGAGTCTACAGAAAATATTTTTCCCCGAACGAAAACATTCTGCGGCGCGGTTTCTCTAGGCTCGTGAAAGGGCTGGCAGCGAGGAGAAAAAAATCGACGAGCACGCGTACTCGAGCGCAGCAACACTTAACCCTTTAGCAGTCTTTCACGGACGTCGATGAGCTCTCTCTAGCGAGAAACGAGAAAAGCCGCGAGCGTATATATACACGCGTCGCGGGAAGAAGGGATACAAATCGGCGCAACTAATCGTAACTAACGCAATGATAGGAAAATAACTACAATCGCAGGTGACTAACGCAGGTAACAACAGGATCGCCGGCTAGAGGAGAGCAAAAGGGAGAGACGAGCGTTCGCGGAGACAAAAAATAACGGGCTGCACGGGAGAACGCGGGAAAGAGAGAAAAAAGGGAGGGGAAAAACGAGCGAAAGAGAAAGGAATCGCGCGGCACGCACGATCGATCCGGCGAATTTGGCGAGCTTAATATGCGTGCACGCGCGCGCGAGCGAGGAGGCGAAAAATATTGAAAAAAAGAAGAGCGCGCAAAAAATAAGCGCGCGACAGAGAGGAAAAATAGGGAACACCTCTCGGCGAAGGTAGCGGCGTAACAACGAACAACGGGAAAAATTGTCGCCTAACTATATACGCGTGCACGCGCGTGACTCGCTCGTCGAGCTGGCCGTTCGTTTACCGAGGAGGAAATAAAAAGGAGAAAAAAAATGAGAGCACAGACGACAACTGCTAGGCCAGAGCCTCGTTTCTCTTCTCTTTACGCTCGCGCGCGCGCGTTTCGCCCTCCGTTTAAGCGGCAATTACGCGCGCAAGTAAATTTCGGACGATCGCCGGACTTTAGCGTATATACGAACGGCCAGCTGCTCGACGCACGAGCTGATCGCAAGGGCGATTTTCTCGCTTGCACGCGCTTCTTTGCACCGCGACGATGACTCGAGTACGGCTCGTTTCCTGCTCGCTTTTCTTTGATGTGTCTAGCGGTGCCTCGAGCGCAGGGCACCGGCCTATCTTGCTACATAACTTATCCTAAAATTCGCTAATTAAAAATCAAGTCGATGAGTTCGCTCGGTATTAAGCGCCGGATGCGCGATCGACCGGTCGCAGTGTAATGTATACATGTAAAAAAGAGTGAACGTTTGTCGCAACGTTCGAATTTGTATAAAGAAAACAGAATCGAGAAAGTAAAATTGATGATAAAAAAGAAGCATAGAAAAAGTGTCGTTTTCCAGGCGTGTCAAGACGAGCGATGCGCCGGTCTGTAAATTTCCTTCAAATATTTATCGTTCGTTTTCGTCTTTTCATTATTTCGTACGAAAATTAGCGAGTCTCTCTCTGTCTCGCGGCGAGCCGTGTATATGTATACATGCTACGTAATTCGTTGGCGCGCAGAGAGCGGCGATGCGTCTTTTTCCTCTCATCTTCGCCTCTCTTGGCGCGGGGTAATTGCCTTGTTACGCCGGCGCGTAACGCACTTTTTTCTTCTCTCCTCTCCGTCATTTATATATCGTTGCAGCAGCCACCGGCGGCGGCGGCGGCGACTCGCTTATAACAAAGCACGCCGCGGCGGACGATGATAATAATGAAAAACAATAGGCTCGCATCACATGGAAAGAAAAAATCTCAACGACGAACCCGAGGCTAATCTACGCATATACATATGTATAAAAAATCAATGATCGCACAGTAGTTGAGCCCTAAAACGACGCGCTCTCTTCGCATTTCGCATATACGAGGAACATATCTCCGAATTGTCAGTGCTCGCGCGCGCACTCCTCCTCAAGTTCGCATGTAAGAAATTAGCAAAAATAAAAAATACCAAACAATCTAGGACGTTGCACAGGCACGTCTAAACGATACGCGATCCCCAGCGAGCTTCCGTCCTCGGAAAAATAAGCCGTAGACGCAGACTCCCCCGGCAAAAAAGAGACAAGTCCCTCTCTCTCGTATGGCGCAGCACAATCGTGAGCGGCGAGCCTCCCTTCCGTATACACGCAGCTCTCTCTCTCCTATAGAGAACACGACAACGTCGCGGCGGCGGCAGTCGTATATAATAATTTGTCGATCGCTCGCGCGCCTACCTACCTCCTCTCCTTTATTTTTCGATGTACTCTGCGCGCGCTCGCTTATATATATATATAGCTATATGTGATGTCAGGCGCGGGGGGCCCGAGACACGAGCGCGTCCTATATATATACGTATGTATAAAGGGATAAAAGTTGATAAAACGAACGCCAGAAGGGGTAAAAGGGGGGGGGAGAGAGAGGCTTAGGCATGTATTATACATAGAGGCGGCAGCCGCCGCCGTCGGCGACAGAGCGAGAAACAGGTGGAAGTGGGCGAGCGCGAGTCTTGAATTTATTCATGGGGCGCGGACGCGGAATTTCCGCTCTCTGTGTCGATGGTCCAACGGCGGTTGTTGTCGTGCGCGGCTGTTGTTGCTGCTGCTGCTGCTGCTGCTGCTCGGCTGTACGGCCGGTTCTGCTACCAGATGCACCGATGCCGTCGCCACGGCGGCTGTCGCGGGCCGGCCTCGCGCGAGCGACTTGCCGAGCTCGGGCCGCTCACTTCTCCGTAGGGCTGGCCGGGCCGGTGGTGCATTAGCTGCAAAAGAAATGAATTTTGGAGTTGATTAGTTTGTTTTTGTTATTTGTGTTGTTTGCATGAAAAGGTTATCTAAGGAAATTATGCCAAATTTGTGCTATTGTAATTTTCTTAATGATCATGGCAATGATTGCAATATGCAATATTATAGAAATTAAATATAGTTTAATTACAAAAATTGCGATTTTTAGTTTAGTTCAGATAACATTTTTGTACAAAACCATTAGTAAGTAAAACAGAAAATCATACTTTATATTAAAAAATTTTATACTAGAAAAATATTTTTAGTTGGATTTTAAGTATGGCTTGCTATTATTCAATATACGCGGAAAAACATTTTTGTTGCCATTTCAAATTTTTCATAAAATTTTACTCGACATTTCAGCAATTTTTCTAAACATTTGTATACAGTCTGTCATATGTAGTAAAAATTTCGTATAAATTTAGTTAGATTCGTTAATGGAGGAAATATATAGAAATCTAATACTATTTTCAGTCACTCATCCATTTCAGTCATTACCCTATTAAAATTTCATAATCTTTCAGCTAAAAAATACTGTAAAATAAAAACTTGAACATTCTAGCAATCAAATCTGATCATGAATATCTCACTCTCCAAAAGCCCAGACAATCAGCAAAAACCCTAATAAAAAATTGCCATTCTCCCAAACTAAAATTCCAACTCCAACCACATCCACGCTCACACTATCAGCAAACTTGCTATCCATAGAGCCAGCGCCGAATGCTTGTATAACCCGAGCGGCGCGCATCGGCGATTAATTTTGGAAAAGGCATCTCTCAGCCTTTCTATTATAACCGTCGCGGGCTCGCTCGCGCTTCCCAATGTATTATTTCGCGCGCGCTTGCGGCCCATCAATTAAAAGCGAATTTCTGTCAGACAGCCAGGGCTGATTGTTTTTATTGCTCGGCTAGCCGGCTGCGGCGGCGTCGGCGTCCCTTATTTTTTCAGAGTCGCGCCAGTGTGGCTTGAAAATTTAACGAAGCGTCGAACTAACTCCTCGCCTAGACGACTAACCGAGGAGCACGAGGAGGAATATCGAAAAGTAGGACTTGCACGGCGCGCACAGCACGGTCCGTTGCCGCTTGGTTCATTTACGCGCGTTTCCATGCTCGTATTGATTTTCGGAAAGTTTCGCCTTGCCCGCGCCCGCCCGCGCCGCCGCCACCGCGAGTTTCTCTCTCTACTGGCAGGGAGAGCGCGTGTGCAGCCGCGCACCGAGCTATATTTGCATATTATAGCGAAATTAACGAGCTGCGCCCCCGATACTCGCTGCATTATTTCTTAGCTTCGACTGGCTTTTTTTTCCTTTTTTTCTCTTTTTTTTTTGTCCTCTCTCGTGTCTCGCCGCGCGTTGCGGCCCTTCGCTTCCTCTATATGCATGAATGCAATAGTCGCGCGCGGGGCTTGCTCGGCGTCGCTTTATTTTTAAAGCGGATGGCTCCGGAGGGGGGAGGGAATTTTATTAGACTCGAAAAGAGCGTTGAATGACAGTCTTGATTGGGCTGGAAAATTTGATTAGCGAGGACTGTAGAGTCACAGCCAGATCGATTATCTTTAGCTTTTATTTTAGATATCTCCGAGTTGAAGATGGGCTACTTGGTGGAGCTCGGCTGTAATGCGGCAATACACGAGCCAAGAAAATTAACGAGTTTTTTGCGTATATATATCCGCGTGCGCGCGCGGGAGAGCGTGTATCAATGTGCGGCCAACCTATAATCGCGCGATAAACATGTGGTCGCCACTTGCGACGATAATAATTCTTTAGCTTCGCGTATTATGCGAACGTATAAATTAATCTCCGCCGCTTGCCAACGTTCTTCCAGATGATAATCATTTTTTCCCGTTTTCGAGAAGAAAAAAGCCTGGAAACTTTTCCGACGATTGTAATTTTCGTATAAATTTTCCGAATAATGCCCGCGGCGCGCGCGCGCAAAAAGTTTACATTACGATTCCCGCATCCATGCGAAATTTATAATGATGACTTTTATAAATTTATATTTCGCAATATCAGCGAGGAAACTGCGCAGCGCCTGCAGCTTCATCAAAATTCAAATTCTCGCGGAGCTCGCGCGCGCGCGCGATTAGTTATTCAGGCGATAAATTTTTCTTTATGCACAGTACACACAAGTCGCGCGGCAACTTTGTATATCGGCCGCCCGCGGAGACATCCCGCGAGCTAGAACCGGGCCTGCAGAAACAGTAGCTCGCACGACAGCGGACGCAGGCTGAAAAATAGCACGCGAATCCGCTCCATATAGATCCTAGTCGGAGCGAGCGCCTCCGCGCAGCTTAAATCTTTAATATTTAATCGATTTTTTACCCTCATTACGCCCCCACGCCAGCGACTCGCCAGCAAAACAGGCCGGCGTTGCAACAGCGCGTCGCATTAGCATGAGCCTCTCGCAACTTGGAATCGCGCGAGAAATAAAAGAGCCGCTGCTGGGTGCAAAGTTCGCAGAGCCGCGCGCGTGTGTATATGCGTGCGTACGATTGTAGGCCAGGCTTAAAACTCGAGGAGAGAGAGCGCGATTAACAATCGGCTAAGCTCTCTCTCGCTCGCTCGTCGGCTCTCTTTAGTTCAGCGAGGCGCAGCGCCTGCGCCGTGGCGGCGAGCCGGAAGCGCAGCCTGAAACGAGGACGTTGACCATGTTATTCGCACTTGTAATTATACACGTAGTCCCCGACGACGAGGAGGACGGTTTCCCGGTTTTGCGCTGCTCTTGCGTTATAATCCGCGCGAGGCCGGCTATTGTCGCACGGCCGCCGCCGCCGCCGCCAGCGTTAAGTAAGAGAGCTGACGGCGGACGCGACGAATTTACTCCCGCGCAACACGCTTTAGTTTGCGCTCATTGTCGACGGTTGCACGACCAAATGACGAGAGAGCGAGAAGAGTTTTTAAACGCCGCCGCTGCCGCTGCGGAGGATGTAACTCCGCGCCGCGCTCTGCGGATTTTCGGCCTAAGCGAGTTTCGCGCTGGCGCACCGTGGCTTTGTGCGCTCTGGCGCAAGTTTCGCTGAGGTTTTGCGGACCGCTTGAGATTTGTTTGCTGGGATATTTAATTATGAGAGTTGTTTTATTAATTATGAATTTCGATGATTTTTAAAATTGAAGTTTTTGGGAGGTTGTTTATTTTCGACGGACTGGGTTATTACGCGCGAGTCACTTTGGGATTTAAAAATATATCAGACGGTAGAATCCGAGAGTAAGTATCGAATGGAGAATCAATATTTTATTAGTTTATCAGGAGCGCTTGGGCTTCTAGAGTGATTAAGCTAATCTTGTTTTACTTTTGATCAGCTGTTATTAGCCGGCGAAAAGAGAGGGAATTTAATAATTAGTTTTTCAACGGTAGCACTTAATTTTGATTAATACAATTATTCAGTAATCAAATAATAAAATGCAGAAGCGTTTTATTTTTAGGTAAAAATTATTATTTTATTCGGCGCTATCGCTGCGTGTTTTTCTTGATAAAAGTTGTTATCATTTATCTGCTGCAGATATATGTTCTATATTTATATGAAAAAAAATACGTTTTTAAAAGCGTGCATTTTTTTCCTCAATTTCATAGGCCGAAGAAAAAATACATATTTTTTTTGCAACATAAACAACGCTGAAAGTCTAAATAAAAAACAACTAATAAAACAAAAACTAGCCAACTTTTTTATAAAGACAGATCGATCGAGCCCCGCACGCAGGGTAAACATTTATTTTTAATATAATTCATTACCCTCCCCGGCAACTCCCACAAAAAACTCGAAGAACCAACACCCATCGCCAATGTTCCAATTCGCAGGTATAGGTGTATATATGCGCAAACACACACACATATACAGCTGAGAGTCTGGAGCTTGAGAAAACGCAGCGGTGCCGCGGAGCTCTGGAAAAATAACGAGCCAGCGGCCCTCTGCAAGTTTTACGTGCAGAGCGCTATACTCTCCCAGAGAGCCGAGAAGAAAGAAGGATCGAGGTAAAGAAAAGGACTGGCTCTCTCGCCCTCCCCCTTCTCTACTTCGCGAGGGATCGCCTCTCCTAATTCTTCCTTTCACGCGCAGTGCCGGACTTTTCTCGGCTCTGTGTACGTATATACGTGTGTGCCAGTGTGTATATACCTGGGAGCGCTTGCCTTTGAGCCCGACGGCTTATTCCCGTAAATTATGTACGGCTCCGCGCCGAAAATTTTACATTTTTACGCGGCCGCTCGCAGCGCCGGGCGTAGCGGCAGTAAGAAGGTAATTTTACCTTGCCGTATATACGTATATAGAGGGAGAAATGATTCATTGGCCTTAGCGTAGGAACGAGAGAGAGGGAGCAATTGGTTGTAGCTGGACGGAGGAGGTGGGTGCTAGAGTTTTATGGCCGAATATGAAATTCGCCGGAGAAATTGTTTTATTACGAATTTGTTTGAATTTTTACGACGGATTTTTCAGATGCCACTCGTAAAATTAGTGTCGCTGAGGAGATTCGGAGGGCCCCGCGAGGGAACGCTCTCAAAGGGAATTCTTAATTAGCTTCTAAAATAGCTAGTCTAGATGCCGTAAAAGCAGAAATACACTGGAAATTTTTAGCGCGCGAGAAAATCAAGCCTCGCGGGCTTTAAACGCTAGAAACGGATCTCCCAGCGCGTGCATACGATTACTCAGGCGCGCGCGTCAAACTCCAGAGAGAGAACCAGTCCCGCGCGCTTTTTTTTTCTTTTTTCTCGATTGCACAAACAACACATGTGCATCGCGCGCGCACCTACATTCGCGACCTCCTACGATAAATCATTACGCATCGGTCTTACTACTATATGATTGCACAGCGGCCTGCGTGCGCGACTGGCAAGTTTATATAGGCAAAATTTCGATGGCTTATCGAGCAGGACGAGAGCAGCGGCGGCGTCGGCGGTAGCTTAGAGCCATCGCGCAGAGTCAGACAGCCAGGCAGATAGGGAAAAGGAGAGGCAAGCAGACAGACAGACAGACGAACGGACGTCTGAGCGTATATATACACACGCGTACGCCAGAAAGAGAGAGAGAGAGAGAGAGAGACTTGCGCTGAATAACATCGCGCGAGAGGGACTAGTCGTAAAGCGTCACCTGCCATTTTCAGTAGGCGGCTGCATGCATGTGTGTATGCGTGTCCCGCTCGCGCAAAGTGCGTGCAGTGCAGCCTAACGAGTCTCTCTTTTCTCTCTCTCTCTCTCTCCCTCGCTCTCCATGCCGCTCGCGTATAGTGCAATAGACCAGCCGCGCACGTGTATATCTATATACACGGGCTCTCGCCTTCCCCCGGCGCGCACGTACATAGCTATGCTCGACGGCGGCGGCACGTATATATATATATATAGGGGGTCCGAGGGGGTGCCAGACAATGAGTAACGGCGCTCTCTCTCTCTCTCGCTCTGGTGCGCGAGCGAGCGAGGGAGAACCCCCGCATCAGCAATCGATTACAATGCCACCTAACCTAGGGTGCTAGACGGAGAGCGAAGGTCTCCTTCCTTCTCTCTCACTCGCTCTTGCGCCACGGGGAGAGCTTCGCGTCGTCCCCCGGACCGACGACGACTTCCTCCTCCGTATATATACATATATAGGCGTCTCGCTCTCACGCTCTCTCTCTCCCTCGCCCAGTCCCCCGATCGCTCTTTCGAGGAGAGTCTGCACACACGCACACGCACGCACCGGCTTCCTCTCTGCTCTGCTAGCCTCGCTCTTCCTCCCGTTTTACCTACTTTGTCTTTATACGTCGAGAGCGAGCGAGCTCGCTGCTCTCATTATTTTCTCTCTTTCGTATCTCATGTATTTTTATCTCTTTTTGATCGACTGTCTCGCGCCCCGTTATACACCGCCGGCCGCGACTACATCCCAACAGCGAGTCTATATGCTCCTCTCTCGCTCTCTGTATGTGTGCGCTCGCTCTGGCACTTCTTCTCTTTCGCTCTCGATCTCCCCCCCGCACCGAGCGGACCTGAGGATCATCCGAGACGGGGATTAAATTCTCGTTGGGCGAGCGCGTCCGTGTGTGAGAGAGTACGGCTGGTGTCTGTCGCTATGGCCGAGCTTATGCACGCTCCTATATACATATATATACTTTCAGAGCTCGGAATCGTCGAGTATCGCTGGCCACATGTCTGTCTTTCTCGTCTTGAGAAGCTCCCGTTTAATCGCTAATATCGCCGAAATTCGCCCGGATCCGCGCCTCCCAAATCTCCATATTCATGCGTATACTTTTAAAAAAGTCCCGTTCCACTGCTATAATACGCAGCGGGGAATTCGATTCGCCGAGAAAAATCATGCTAATGGCACGAGGAATGAAGAAGCTCCAGCCGGCCGAGCGAGCCTAATGAGAGCGAATTGTTTGTTCGAGCGCGAATTCACAAATATATATCATCGTCTCGAAATGAGAGAGGAGACGCTGCTGCTGCTGCTGCTGCTTCTGGTGCGCGCGCGAGCCAATTGCTGGATATCAGAGACACTTAAGGAACGGCTCACACAAAATTATTAACGTCGAGAGAGGCGAGTGTGGTGAACTTTTTTTAAATTAAACGGAGCCGAGGGGCTCAATTGAGCCAGCTCTCGTACGGAGTCGGCAGCCTCGTTCTGCTTCACATGCATTTTACTAGTTTAATAACAATTTCATTGTCGACCCTCGCCTCGCCTCGTCATCTACTAGTTCATGAGAGACTCTTTTCCCTCAGCGTCTATGCCAGTGTACGGACAAATATTTTCTCTGCCCGCGCGCTCTTGCGCATTAGTCATGTGTTTTTCTGTCGCGCTGCCGGGCTGCGGGATTCATGTGACTCGGCTTTCTTCAAATTTATTAAACAGCGCCGTACATGTGCCTGAGTGGAGACAGTTTTTAATTATTCGAGGTGCTGGCATCTAATTATTATTTTGGTTCGATATTAATTTCGTTTTCTGATGAATTTTTGTGTATAAGAAAAATATTTCAATTACTTGTACCTTTTGTAAATGTATTCTTGAAATAGAGAGAGATATGCAATTGAGAAAGGCGTATTTCATTAATTTGAAAGAAAATTGAAAGAAAATTTAATTATGAAAATACCTTTACGTACAAACTAGTATTCCGGCACATAGTGCATAGAGCGAGCGCCAGAACATTTTTAATAACTAGAGAATTTCTTGCTAAAGTTTCATTAGACTGTCGTTTACGACTATATTCTTTTTCTCGTACCTCTGCCGCCTGCAATATTCTTAGCTCTTCATATTGCCTTTATCTCACTTTCCGAGAAAAAAGGATATCTTGGATATGAACTTATAGGTAAATGTACGCGCCATCCAAGTAATAATAGCGCAAAGGTGTATCACATGCGAGCGCAACCTGTTATTTTTCCTCCTATGAATATACTACTCAGAATTACGTAATTGAATAATTCATTCCAAGGAAAAGCTCGACTACTCGCAACAATTACTCGAGAGCCCAGCCACCGGCGTCGTCTCAGCCTTAGGCTCGTCTTCCCATCTCGTCTCCTCTCTACGCTCGCATTTAAAAATCGTTTCCTCGTTACGGCACTTTTTCATATACGCTCACACACACACTGAGAATGGTATAGCTCTCTTGCAGAGAGGGAGACGCAGGAAGCTTCTTCCCACCCCCGTATATATACGCAATCTAGGCAGCTCGGTATAGGGCCCCCTCGACGCACTATAACTCTAGCAGCGCGCGCCCCGGCCACTTCACATGGATTTTTCACTCGAGGCGCTCCCCCTCGTATCGTCCCCCACAGTGCGCTGCACTGCCTTTTTCCCATGGAACGCGCGTGTGCATGTGCAGGGAGAGAGAGAGAGAGATCGAGGAGCCCACCCGCATGCGACTCGTCGAATTTCAGCGTGCCAGAGCGAGACGGACGCGAGTTCTCGGGTTTAACGGCCGATCGAACGGGGGACACGCGAGAGCTACATCGCGCAGAGTGAGAGAGAGAGAGGGGACAAAAATCCGCGGAGGACCACTTCGCCGCCCAGACAGCACCTCTCGGGATATCAGACAAAAGTTCGGCTCGGGGAAAAGTTGCGGACCTGTCGCGTGCGTGGGTATATACGTATATATGCGCGGCGTTTCTCCGACTTTCCTCGCTCGCGAGCGCGGAGACTGCGCCGCTCGTTTTCCCACTTTCTTTCGGATAGATCTCTCCTCCTGCGTGTGCTCTCCCGTCGTCCCCAGGCGCGAGAGCGCACGCACCGCAAGCGACTTGCTCCGCAGCGATATCTCGTTGCGCTACACGTGTAAGCGCGCCGCGCCGCTTGGGGCTTGCTGGCTCGATCGAATTAAGGAAATTTTTAAAATTCAACGTTGACGCTGTTTTGAGGGTGGCAGCTTGCGGATAATATAAACAAGATTAAGCCCTTATAATTTTTCAAACAATGTCGAAAATTGGAAAAAATAGATTTTTATTTATGTAAAATGTAGGGTTATAGAGTATGGAATTCCTTTAAAACGAGTCTAATAACACTGCAATCTGCCAATTAAAAAATTGAAAAGTTCTTTCAATTTTTGACGATGCCGTAATTTCGCTTCGATATTCGACTAACTGGTATTTTTATGCAATTTATTGATATTTTTCGGTCAAGTAATTATATCGAATATCATTCTTTTAATTTAATAAACTACACATCTACAAACCATAGAAATAATTTATGTTGTAATTATAATACTTTTTATAGTGCAGTGAATATAGATTAGTAAAATTCCACTGTGATTATTATTTTAAAAAGTATTGTTACCGCAAGATAACTATATGATCAGAATTCGTGTATCAAAAACTGTAGTCGAAGCTAACAGGAGAAAAAAAAGCGTTTTAAAATGGCATCAATTCAATGGCTACGTATTCATAGATGTTACAAATCGAATTACATCCGAGAAAGTAACACCGTAAAGGCGAAAGAAAACAAAGCAAAAGTAGAAAGAAGACACCAAGGTGACGAACCAGTTCGATTCACTTTTTATTCATCTTTAATTTAAAGTTAATTTACCTGGCAGTAAGTTATAATTAATAAGTAAGATCTGTTATAGTAAGTTCAAATCTCACAAGAAATATATAAGTTTAATTAGCCACAAATATGGCGAATCTCAAAAAAACGTTTCTCAAAATTAAACTTTTAATAAAATATTGATAAATTTAGATGAGTCCATTGTTAAAATTCTTTTCTGCAACTCAAATTATTTTTTGAAATAATAAAATCGACCAGCAGAATCGGAGATATTCTCAATTTTTTATCGACTTGAAGTTTTGAAGAACTTTGAACTTGAATGGAAGGCAGTGCTGAGCCACATGACGTCAACTCCTACACAAAAAGAAATTTAGAAATATCCTAACTTCAATATATTCGTTAAACAAGGATTGCAATCTGGAATTTTCAAATTTGACACAAAGAAATTTTAAGGGATTCTGAAGAAATTTATGAATTGGCAGTTCAATTTTGGGAGAGTCTCAGATATTCAAGTTTACCCCACTTCATAATCACCATAATTGGACTTTTATAAAATTTAATATTTAGCTCTATTTTTATATTTTGTTAAATGAATTTTTTTGATGTGTGCAAAAATATCGGCGTCTCATATTTTAAACTTTCTTTACGCCACCGCCTTAGCTCGCCATAATAATAACACATCATTACTTTGATTAACATTGTTTCTAAAATTACTCAAATAGATCAAAGCCTTTTATTAAACATTAAGTCATCAACTATGCTATGCCATAATTGCAACTTTTAATTTTATAAAACTGAAGCTGTAATGAATTTAATAAAGTATATTTTTATTTATAAATTTGTGTAGAAGTTTATCAGACACTCGTTTATCAAAATTACATTTTAATACCTTCAAAAATTTAAAGAAATATTGTATTTGTCAATTAACAAAGCATTGACTTTGCCGTCACTTTTTAACTATTTTATTAATAAATTTTGTTGTTTTTACGTTTATAGATTAAAATATAACTTTTCTACTTCACGGAATGCTTCTTCGTGCGACTGTGAGTAATAAAAAGTATTATTTATGGCACGTACATTAAAGGTACGGATTCTGAATATTTCAAACAAGTAATGTTATTTTTTTTAATAGCGTAATTAATGTTTATAAATTGACGAATTGCATTGTCATTGGACTTATTTGGTATTCCCAAGCTTTACAACTGTATATATTTTCTATTTTGCTATGGCTAATACACTAGTTTACTTAAATAAAAAACATTCTGCACTCAAAGTAATGTTTACTCTTATTTTAACATTCTTTTCTTTTTTATACTAGTTTCAAACTGGTCACACGTATTAAGATGATTCTTGAAGTTCCTTCGCGCTTGGTATATTTCAACTTTGTATTTTTTTGATTTGCAAGTGCTAGGAAGAAAGATTTTACAGTGAAGAGAAATGACAATGACGAAAAATCCGTGGGATTCTGGGGGTCTATGTGGCTTGGTTTTAGTGAAACAATTAATTGAATTGTTGTTCAGGATATTAGATTATTGTAGAGAAGGGGAGTTTATTGCGTCAATTTACATTAGAACGTCCCCGCATTTCTAAGGCTTGATACTGTAAATGTCCTTTTCCGGTGATTCGTTTAGAAAAAATCTAGAGGAGAACGGAAGTTTTACAATGATAATAAAATATGTTTGTCACATGTATTTTATTTAGTTATTTAGCTGATAGAGTATAGTTATTTAATTATCATGAATAAGAGACAAAAGCTTTCCTTAAATTAGAACATACTATGCATTTGATTACGATGCAGATCTAATAGTTAGTTGAATATGTCAAAGCTGATTGTTTATTATTACACATTTTATTGTCGAAATGGAAAAGAAAACAATTTTTCAGTGATATTTTTTAAAAACTAACAAACTTTTTTACAACTTCATTACATTTCGTACATCACTCAACACTGAAATAAAAACTTTATTTTACCGCAAAAAAGTCAAATTGGATTATTTACGTTTACGCTCGACTTTTCGTGTCTTTTGGAATAAGCTCTTGTTTATTCTTCTTTATTATTTTGTTTGCAAGTGACTTAAAGTTCACATTTGAACAAGTTGTTTATAATCAATAGCAAAATATAGTAAAAAAAGATACTGAGAGAATGCAATTATATAACTGTCTAGACTTAGATAAGTCCATTCCGTTCTAGCAACAATATTAACCGTTTGCATCATCAAATTTTTTTTTTTTAACATCGCAGCAAGTTTTTCTTTGTAGCATTCTAGCGCAGCTTTATAATAAAACGTTATTCATATCTAATCAAGAAATTACCAGGAACCATTTACAAGCATCCTATATATTTTCCAAAACGTTTATTTTAGCAGAGATCCCTCGGCCCCTAATTACTAGACATTAATTTACCAAAAATTCAAATACCCCATCTCCTTGGAGCCAGGCTCCGCGGCATCTAAAAAATATTCCCTTCGCTCCTCACCTCTCCCATCCCCGGGCCCGGCCGTTTTTTCATTCCAAAGCGACAGCTAGAGAGGTAGCAGCCGGGCGAAGCAGCGGCAGCAGAAGAAGCCGAAAAAAGGACAAAGACCATACACGCGATTAACCCCGTTCGATCGAGCGAAAAGGCAGAGAGTGGCAGCGGCGGCAGCGGCGCAGAGAAAGAGAGGAGAGAGAGCAAGAGAGAGAGAGACAGGTGGCCCGGAGCGGCTGCTGCCGGAGACGAAGGAGAAGAAGGAGAAGACGACGGAGGAAAGGAAACCAGACCCAATAATCAGCCGGCCCAATAAACGCTCTCTGCCCCGGCACACACGCTCACCTGCGCGCGCGGCACGCAAATGTACAGGCTGCGCGAAAATATATACCGCGCAGAAAGGATATATACGCACTCGTTAATTTCACGGGGGATATACATCGCGCCCCCGCCGTATAGTTTTTGGAGCCGGAGAAAGGGAGATAGACAGGCTCCGGGGGCCCTAAGTGCCCGGCTATTTTGGCCCTCCGAGGGCTGCTGCTGCTGCTGCCGCCGCCGCTGCTTCCTTTTTGCTCGGCCAGCGCGATGCCCGAGGGCGAGAGAGCGAAGGGAAGGAATCGTATATGGAGGAGGAGAGGTAGTCGGCTACTCCTTGGCGCGATAGCGATTTAAATTTTTATAGTGATTGGATGGCTCGGCCGCACGCGGCTCTGTTGTTGTTTGCGAAACGCGCAGGCTTTTTAGTTGCTTTGTTCGGTAATGGCCGAGCTCGCCTACTATTCTATTTTAATTTTTGAAAAGTCTTTCCCTTATTTTGCGAGAACGTTTAAGATTTAAAATTGTATGGAACGGCCTACTGTGCGTCCACAAGTGAAAAGGAAACACTTGCCTGTTCACTTAAACGCCCGTAAAATACATCGATTCCCAAAAAACTCCCAGAGAAAACGCCTTGGAAAGCCCCCAAAATTCCTCGAACTCGAAGCATCCCACGGTGTGTCCCAAAGCCCTAGAGCAGCTCACGTTATATACTTGCACCCAGCACCTCGCGCCCATCCATTCCGTATGCGTGTGCGTATGCGAGAGAGAACGTGCATTGTGTGTCACATAAATTAAAAAGCCAGCTCTCCTGACATTGTCGCCCTCCTCTCTCTACATATTCCGGAGAAAAAGCTCGAACGCGGTGGCTTTTAAAGAAAAGGAGACGCGCCGCACGATAATCGTCCGAAATTCCAGAAAGCGCTCCAGATCCATCGTGGCTCGTAAGGTGGCGGGCGGCGAGAAAAAGAAGAGAGGCGTCAAGCGAGCGCCCGAGAAAAAAGAAGCCCGGAGCCAGAGAGCGAGAGAGCTGAGAGACTGAAGGACTTCCTGGCGTCGATTTTACACTGTGCAGCATGATAGACGACACGCGGAAAGCGAGGATGAGTTTGGGAAGCGAGCGCGGCTCCTCCCACGATCGCATGGCCCGCAGCTATCGCTTATATATACATGTATATATACGTATATACACAGAGAGAGAGGGAGAGAGGCCGACGAATTCGAAATTCCAGCCGGACACGGAGAAGGAGGAGAAGCAGAGAGTAGAGGAGGACGACGACGAAGACACGAAGTAGAAGAAGAAGGAAGCAGCGGCGGCGGCAGCGTATCGCTCCTCTCTTTCTCTTTTTCGTCGGCGACGAGAAAGAGCGATCGGCTTTCTTCGGCGGCACGGCGTCGGCTCTTCTCTCTTTTAATGCCGCGCCTTCCACGAGAGAGAGAGAGAAAGGCGCATCCGGAATCGCCAGAAGAAAAGACGAGACGTCGGAGAGCGAACGCAGGGATAGAGAAGGAGAGAGGAGAGGAGGACTAATTTTCAAATTTGGCAACGCCGACACACGAGGGACGCCGGCCTCCTCCTCTCTCTCTCTCCCTCTCTCGCTCGCTGTGTGTATGGCCGAGACTCTCTCTGTGATTTGGCAACGCGGCTCTGAGCTCTCGGAGCGCTCGCCGTGTATATAACGCGCGAGCCTCTCGATCTTCCTTCGCGCATAACGCGCGCATCTTTTTTTTTCTTCCTCTATAGAGCGCCGACGTCATGGCGTTTGATTTAAATGCTTTTTTCGAATCGGCCGCGCTAAGCCGTCGGCGAGCCTCGGGATGATTTGGCGCTTCGCTTTATTTCTGCGCCGAGTTAGAAGATTGCGTTTTATAGAGGCTCAAGGATGAGATCTTTGGTATTTGCTGTCGAACTATTGTTAGAGATTTAGTACAGTTTAATCTTGAGAATGATGCTTGATAAAGAAGGCTGAAGGAATAATCGGTCGAGATTTTTCGGAGTGCTCCGAAATGCTCATTTTTATGCCAATCTAATCAGGTATCAAGAGTGCACTATCTTAAACCGAATATTTCAAACAACATTGCAATAAATAACTGAATTAAAAAATGTATCGCTCGATTGTAACAATCCGCGTCCCTCCCAGTAATTCAAATTCCCCGAAAGTAACGAATAATAATTACCCCAGTAGAAATTTGCCTGCCGACTAATGTAAAGCACATGCTATCCCGCACTGACATCTGCACATGCCGCAAGCACGCGGAGCAGAGCTGCCGCACACACATATACTCGTGCGGGCAAAAAAGAACTCTTTTAATCTCCGTCTCTCCAAACAGAAAGAGCAAAACGCTGACGGTAAACAGTAACGCGCCATCGATACACACGCATACGAGAGAGTAGCTTATATTTGTTACGCACACGAAATTGCGCCACTGCCTGCCCTCTCTCTCTCTCTCTCTCTCTGTTATTACACATCCTACATATCACACACAAGCTGTGCATATATACAGGCGTGCGCGAGAGAGCGACGCGACGCGGGGTATATAGCCCCCACGCACGACGCCGGCAGTCCGTATCGGAGCCCTTGGCAAAATAAGGCATCTATCTTCCCCGTTTCTCTCTCTCTCACGCGCGGGTGTATATACGTGAACGTATATAGGAGTGCGCGAAAGGGGAGACCGGGCCGAGACACCGCCGCAGCGCAGCCGCATATCGGCTAGAATAAACAACGGCTTCATTTTATCCTGCGCGCGCGAGAGAGAGTTTGATAAAAAGGTATCGAGTGCACGGGCGTTGCGAAAAAGTTCGAGTCTCTTTCGACGCTGTGGAGATGACAGTTTTAGATTGCGTCGAACGCTGAGCGTTTAATAGAAGCGCCTGTGTTTATTAATGTTATTATGTAATGGAGATTTATGGTATTTTTAAACTTGTACAATCTCCCGATCGTAAATTTATTGAACTTGATGAAGAAAAGGGGAGAAAAAATATACTAGTTTACATGCTATCTACGATCATCTCGACCTAGACTCTCAACGATCCTCAGACACACACACATAGCCACACACCGTACGCTCGGCCTGCATGGAGAAAAAAAAAGGTCCGATCGGGCAGTTTTCAGGACTGAAGTTTCGGCCCTCTTTCGGGAGATCGAGCCTCTCGAGTCTAGCGGCGCGCTACTCTCATACACGCGCTCGCACGCACGTCTACTCTGGAGAAAGAGCGAGTGCGAGAGCTAACCTCGCCTCGCCTCAACGCACGCTTGAAATTCAGGTTTTCGTGCGCTGGCTGGCTGTCTATCGTACATATACACACATATAATACACACGCTCAGGCGGGCTGTGTGCAACGCAGGCGGCGGCAGGCCCAGGGGACAGAGGAGGAAGAAACGCGAGAGGTGGGGGAGGAGAGAGAGACGGCCGACTGGAGGAGGAAACGACTGGGGGAACGCAAGCGAGCCTTCGCAGCCCTTCGATTCTGTGTGCTGCTGCTGCTGCTGCTGCTGCTGGCTCTCTCGCGATGCAGCCTATGTACAGTCAGGCGCGAAAGTCCGCCGTACAGTAGCGCGAGCAATTTTCAAAGCCGGCAAGCGAGTTGCACTGCAGCAGCAGAGCAGAGCAGAGGAATTCGTCTCTCGAGCTCGCGAGCGCGTGCTATCTCCTTTGCGCTTTTTTTCGCTCTCGCGCTCTTCTTCTCTTTGCTCGGCGCTCTCTGCGCGCGAGTGCTGCCGCTTTGCCGCCGCGGCTGCTTCTTTCGCGTATATACTCGTATATACTCTTGTTTCGTTTTATCGTTTGTTTAGTATCTGCGAGAGAGAGAGAGAGAGAGAGAGAGAGAGCGCCGGTAGCGCGAGCGGCCGGGGAATATTCTAGCGATTTTCGAGGCTCTTGATGCGCTGCTAAATTATTTTATTGGACTGCTTACGATACGCTATTTTACCGGCTTTGACTTTAACGTCGTGCTAGCGCTGCTTTTTTTCTTAATTTGATTCGCGCTTATCGCGCGACTCCAGTCGAATAAATGGGAAATGTACGTAAACGAAAAGTTTTATTCGTTTTATCGTTCGATTAGCGCGCAGTAGTCTGATGCGTTTAGAATGTTTTTTAATTACTTTGATTTGTTGTTGAGTAAACACGTCTCGTCTTATTTTAAAAGGTTAACGGAGACTTTAATATTGTACAACACAGCTACATCATGCTTTTATATGATGATTGATAATAAAATTTTAATTCAAATATATATTTTTGAAATATTGAAATTATATTTAACTTCATAACAATAAGTATAGAAGTGTAAATTTTTAGTTCTTGTTTTTGTTATTTAAGTGTCTTTACGAGGATGTGACGGACATTGTCGAATATTAAACTTAGAATACCATTAGATTATCATAGGAAATTTATTTGTAATAAAGTTAGGTATGCTGTTAGAGCCGCTTAAGGAAATAACGAACAAATTGCGTAGAAGACAAACTAGGTCTTTCAATTATCATAGACGAACCTTTGGCAAAGTAATAATTAGCAATTACCAACTTCGAAACTGCATCTGCTCCGAAAATTCAATTCCCCGCAAAGTCAATTTTGTACTGCTTTAAACTTTCTAAGGATTAGTAATGGTGTATTCGAATTAAATTCACCGACATAGCTATAGGCACTAAAATATGTTTTCAAATGTTAAGAACCAACTATTTCCCCCGACCAGTCATTCTATTCAAATAAGATTTTCGTCTTGACACCGGGTTATAGTTTAAGGCAAAATATGAGTTTTTGAATATTAAAGTCCGAAAGATATTCACACAAACAGCTTACTTTGAATTTCAAGCTAAAATTTATTTGTTTACAATTTGCTATTATCGCGTTTCAATGAAAAATCCACATTTGCACGAACCGCGGAATATCCATCTCAGACACCCAATAATCTATTTACAAACACAGCTACCAAACATTTCCAGCCTGCCCCATACATCACGAGTCTCGCGGCAGATAAACGCGTCGAAAATCCACGATTTGTCGGCAATATCCGAAACTAAAATCCAGAAGTAGTCCCGCCGCAAAAACGCTGCAAGCTCCGCGATCGATTTCCCATTCTAAACCCGGCGTCCCTCGTAGATGCATTATTTTCGATAAACCATCTCTCGCAAGCGGTCAAAGGGAAGCAATAATTGTACTCTCTTTCTCTCTCTCTTCGGCAATGCAGCTGCAAGAGCCGAGGTGAACGAGCCGCGCGCGAGAGGCGCGTGATCGCAGCGTGGCCTTGACTGATAAACAGAGTCGCTTGCTCTCTCCGCAGCGGATGGGGAAAAAAGGAAGAGACACGACTACTATGCGCGCGCGTAAAAAGCGCGGACGAAGCGAGAGACAGAGAGAGAGAAAGAGAGAGAGATATGGCGAGAGAACACAGGAAACGGGAGGACGACGCGCGGGTGCACGATGGATCGCGTTATTGAAAAATCGTCGGGTCTTATATTCCGGCGGCGGCCGACCGTGTGCGAATGCATATGCGCGCTGGATTCTGTAGGTACACCACGTGCAGCAAGAGACATGTGGTTGGGGAAAGTTTTTTTGGCCTTTTTTTTGGTAAATGGGTTGCATTTCGCGTTTTGTTTTTGCTGTCGCGAGGAATTATTATGTCTGATTAATTAGCGTGCTGTATTTTTAGGCGTATCTTGTTAATTTTTTATATGTTGTTTATTTAGTTATGTTTTCTTATTCAATTAGTGATATTTATTATGATTTTCTGTGTCTAGCAAATTATCGTTAATTTTTAACTAGCATTGAATAAATTATATGTAATTTCTGTGCGTTAGAAAATTATGATTATTTAGCAGATCAATAACGACGAATGGCAAATCGAATACGAGAAGTTAAAACTTTACTCCATATCAAACTTTACTGGCAAATATTTAACCAGGTACAAAAAAACAAAGTTAATGTAAATAAATATTACAGTCAAAGCCCAACTTTGATCATTCTCACTTTTAATTAATAAATTAATAATAATTCGCACATATCCTCTTTGAATAATAGATAGCGGAGACATTAGCGCAAGCTCTCGCGACGTACATAGCTTGCGCACACATACATTCGTATGCGTGAGAGTGAGGAACTACGGGGTGCTGCTCGTAGTTTCCCATCTCGCTCTCTCCCTCCGGCAAACTTCCCCCTCTGTACAGCGAGCGAGAGAGCGCGTATATATATACACGGGGCCGTGTACACCCTTTACCCATCAAGGCTCTCGACCCTCGTCGTCCTCGGCGCACATTCAAGGCGGGAGAGAGAGAAACGACGACGACGACGACCTGCACCCTCGAAATCGAGATGGAAATGGCAAAGAGGGTGCGAGAGCGCGCGAGGGGGGCGCACGCTCCGGAATCGCGCGCTAGCGTATATATACCTATATATGCAAGAGTGTATGTCTGTATATATCAAACGGAGAAAAGAAACGGCAGGAAGAAAGAAAGAGAGAGAGAGGGAGAGATAAAAAGCGACGAGACGGTACTAGCCAAGGAAAGATACGAGCTCCGAGGGGTGGCCGAAGAAGCAAAGGGTGAAGCCAGGGGATGGCTATAGAGACGGGGCAAACATTATACGGCCCAGAGAGAGAAACGCGGCCGGCATTGTTACAGAATTGAATTTTAGGTCGTGCCTGCCGCCGCTGATTACTCGCGCTTTTTTTTCGTTTCCCGCGAGCGGTCGATCTGCGCCCCCGCGCGCGCGCGTCAATTTTCTCTTCTCTTTTTT
>JAPYZA010012748.1:0-10250 GCA_030522685.1 Eupelmus azureus | reverse complement strand
AAAATGATGAAAATGCTAGACAAATTAAATATGTTAACATTTCTAAATATTACATTTTTGATTTAAAAACAAAATCATGGAGAAAGAGATCTTATTCTAAAAAATACTACGCGATTGGTCGTTTAAATGTTGTTTCTCCAAAAGATTCTGAACGCTTTTATTTAAAACTAATATTAAACAGAGTAAGAGGCGCTAAATCATTCGAACACTTACGAACTCATGAAAATATTACTTATAATTAATTTAAAGATACTGCTATTTCTATGGGGTTAGTAGAGCATAATTCTCAAATTAACAATATTTTTGAAGAAGCTTCTATTATTATGTTACCTTGTCAATTGCGGAAATTTTTCGCATGGTTATTACTAAATGAGAACATCCAAGGTGATAATATATGGGAAAAATTTAAAGAATTTTTTATAGAAGATTTTAAGGAAGATAAAGAAAAAGAGCATTATATAAAATAAATGAAATTTTAATGATGGAAGAAAATTCTTGTAAAAATTTCGGATTACCTGAGCAATGTGATGAAATAGTAAATGTAAATAACGATAATAGGGAAAAGTAAAATTATTGTAGTTAATAAATGTTTGATATTTTATTTAATCAATTAAACAGTGATCAAACATTTATTTTTGAAGAAATAATTAGTAATAAAAATAAAATTTATTTTATTGACGGTCCTGGTGTTTCAGGTAAAAGATTTTTATATAAAACTTTGATATATTATTTCTTATCGACAAATAAAAAATTTTATGTATGGCTTGGACTGGAATTGCATCCGTTTTATTACCAAAGGGTATAACAAGTAATAGAAGATTTAGATTACCTTTGGATATGAATAACATTGAAACTGCATGTTTAAAATTAGAATCAGATAAAAGAAAATTACGTGAAACTGATTGTATAATTCGGGATGAGGCTTCTATGATTCCAAAGATAGCTTTGGAAATTGTTGATAAAACATTAAAAGATATATGTAATAATGATCTACCATTTGGAGGTAAATTGATAATACTCGGTGGTGACTTTCGTCAAATTTGACCAGTTGTCAAAAACGGATACAGAGATACAATAATTCGAGAAACTATAAAATATTCATATTGTTGGTCATTATTCAATGTTTTAAGTATAAAACAAAATTTACGATCTCAGAATGAAAACTTTTCAAAGTTATTGTTAGAAATCGGTGAGGGAAAGATCAATACGTTTGAAATACCGGGAGAATGGAAAATTGATGAAGTTTGTATGAAAATTTATGGTAATATTAATAATTCGTTAAACGAAAATAAAGTTACTTTAGCTTCACATAACGATGATATAAATGTACTAAACAATACCGTATTAAAATTACTCGACGGAGAAATTACAATATACTATAGCATTGATTATGCTTTGCATAAAGGAGTTGATGAAGCAGAGGATAACATTTATTTAAATTATCCTATAGAAACATTAAATAAAATCCGCAACGGACTCCCACCTTACGAACTGAACTTGAAAATTAACGCGATCGTTATGTTAATTAGAAATTTAAGCATAAATGATGGTTTATGTAAGACTAAAAATAATTAAATTATTTAAATATAATATATAAGCCGAAATTATTACGGGTGAAAACATTGGGAATAAAGTTTTTATACCACGAATAACATTAAACACTGAAAATTCCTCTTCACTGCCATTTAATATGTATAGAAAACCAAATTATATTCGCATTTGCAATAACAATCAATAAATCACAAGATCAAAGTTTCGATGAAGTGGGTTTGTACTAAGACTGTACAAAATCTATTCAAGACGAGACGAGATTTGTCTCGATAGTTTTTAACGAGATGCGACGAGATCTCGTCCCGTCTCGAAATCTCGGCTTAATCCAAGAAATCTCGGTGGATCTCGAGAAATATCGGCTTAATGCGAGTAATCTCGGTGGCTCTCGAGAAATCTCGACTCAGTCCGAGAAATTTCAGTCAGTGCTGAGAAATTTTAGTAAACGCCAATCGGAAGAAGAATCGCTAAGAAATTAGAGAAATCTTGAGCATCGTATCATAATAAACATATCGAAACAATTTTTTACTACTCCAACTTTAAAATAACTTTGTTTTTAGGGAAAAGTGTATATAAATTATATTAAAATATCACTTCATGCGCACTATATCTAAAAACTTATTATATTTTAAATTTTTTATATTACTCGATTTTTTTCTTAAATTTCATACAAAGTTTTGAGATTTACCAAAATTTTTCGGAAATATTTGAGATTTCTCGGAGTTGGCCGAGATTTCTCGAGTTCAGCCGAGATGTCTCGAGTTTAGGCAAGATTTCTCAAGTTCGGCCGAGATTTCTCAAGTTTAGCCGAGATTGTCGGCTTTAATCGATATACGCAATTACAATTGTATAATTTTTTAATATTTTGCATATTTTTCATACGAGTAATGTATTATAATATATTATACAAGCTTCACAAACTAAGTTATAAGAGTCACAATTGAATAGAGGTGAGAAATTGTACACAAACCGTAATAATATTTCTGAAATTCATTTGTTTCAGATACTCATAGAGCTTTGGAGTTATTAAGTGACTGTTATGCAAAATTAACGAAATCGCAAGAAAAACTGCTAATTATTGAAATTGAGCGTTTTATTCGGATTCTGAAGAGTAGATTTTTTCAAGCATTAATTGGTAAGCTATATAAGTCTATTAATGAATTAATATTTTAGTGAATCAATTTAAAACTTTTTTGAAATGTTAAATGTAAACATGGAAATATTTTTTCTAAAAGAAGAAGTTTTATTATTTATGTAATTTTAAATTTATAATACAGTTATTCTGCATAGACAATTACACAAACATTATATTACAGTAGGCACGATTATCTGATATGTTCCTGGAGCTGTAATATGCAAGAAAATAAAACAAGTAACGTATAAAAAAATTACGCTAATTCTCAACTTCCTGCAAGATTAATTTACATTTAAAGATGGGTTCCAGCCGCGTCCCTATGGCTACGCGGCCACCTAGCTCCTCTCAGAGAGCACACTCAAAAATCCTCAATCTGGCGATAATGTACACCCACATACACACGCACGATCGCATGTGTGCACGCACACACACATACACAAACACACACACACGATGCTGCAGGATATTTATCTTTTTTTATAATTTTTGTACGCGCCAAGCGATTATCGAAACCACTCGGGTACACTGCTGCACGCGGAATTTTTTTCTCGTCCCCTTGTGGCTCATAAGAGAGCACCCAAGCGCTCCTCTCTCTCTCGCTCTCTCTCTCTCTCTCTCTCTCTCTCTCTCTCTCTCTCTCTCTCTCTCTCTCTCTCTTCTGGTGTAAGTAGACCTGCCGTCAATCGCTCCGGCTTTTTCTGCGGATTTCTCATTATTTTCTTCACTCCGAGTAGTGAATCTCACTTCCAGATAACCCGGACGCCTGCCGGCACCTGCTAAATAATTAATCCTGCAACGAGGCTCATTCTTTAAACCAAGGTGACGAGTTTTTCGCCTCCCCACGTGCCGAGGATATTTGAGGTTAGTCCCAAAAATACTTGGAATCAAGGTGATAGTTCGCGGAAACGTCCGCTTCGTACAGCAGCACAGCACCAAGACTCCAAGGGGCAGTTCCTAGAACTACATCAATAAATCTACTAATTACTACCCGAGCACACCTCTCCAATTGACCTTCAGATGGCGCGGCTATTGGTACCTACAATTACTTAACTATAACATCTACTAGAGACATGAGGTAATGTCTCAGCGCTCGTGCGTAACTTGAAGGAAAATTATTTCTCCTTTCAACATGCCGAATATTAGGTGCGCAAACTGTAATAACCCGTTCCATGTAGAATGTGCATTAACTGAAAAGTTCTTTGATGGGGTATATTATCGCTGCGATAAAATTCTACTCCGTGCACCGCGACCGCAAATTCAAAATCCGTAAACATAAACACGCGCCCCTCAATAGATTCACCTCCATCACGGCCTGTCTCGACTCCTAAACGCCGCGCCTCTCCCCTCTCTCCAACAATAACGCCAGTGTCTAGGAAACAGTGCTTTGCTGCCACACCGGCGACTCAACCTCAGTCTGCTCAGCCACACACCTCCACAATGGACAATGCCGACTTATTTCAGAACAAAGCTTAAATCGAGCGGAACGCCCCGGATTGGTTCAAACTGTATTACGCCCAATACCGTCAAGATAATGCAGAGATCCGTCAAATGATGCTTAACAACACCGAGAGGGTTACAGCTATAGAAAATAGATTAGACAATATCTCCGCAGCGCAACAACTTACAGATCAGTGTGAATTAAAAATTAGTGGCATCCCCAGCTCAGTCCGGGCCTCTGTGCTCGACTCAGAGTCGCTCAAGTTCTAATGGCTCTAGACTTCAATGATCCGCACTCAGTCATTCTAGAGCACAGAGGATGGCTTGCACGGCCTCAAGAAAATTTTACTGCGAACACCTCGACTTCATCCGTCCAAAATGCCCCCACCAAAGCTGTCATCATCGCACTCACATCACCGCAAATACGCGACAACATTCTCCGCAAATCGGGCAAACTAAAAGAGCTTACTTCCCAGGCTGTTTTCGGCGTCGGTGTAAAAGTATACATAAATGTGCTCTGGCCAAAGCGAGTTTACGATCTAGACCGCTAATTCCTATCCGCTTCGAAACTGATGTGGAACCTTTCGCTCCTCACCCCTCCCACAAGGATAAAGACGCGTCAAATAATGTATGACACTCAAAACCCCAGACGTCACCGAATCTTTCAGAGGGCAAACTTCGTATCGGTCATGTCAATCTTAATCGCCTGAACTCCCGAGCCCACTTCGCTGTGCTCTAGAAACAATGTAACCGGAAATATTACGACGTCGTAGCTGTCAGTGAAGCTTTCCTGACAAAAGGCGAACCCGATGCGTACCTTGCACTAGAGGGTTTTATTTTTCATAGATTGTATAGAAAGGGCAAATGGGGGGAGGGGGGTAGGCCTCTATGTAAGAAATTTCTTCAAAGTTGAAATTCTCGATCAATTGGACCCGGCCTACGGCAATACCTCCGAGTTTATAATTAGCGAATTAATAAATGGTTCTACAAAAATTCTTTGTGTAGTAGTTTATCGCCAACCTTCTGCTGCCTATCCTATTCATCTTTTTTAAATTCTGTCCACTTATCTCCCTCACTATAGCAACATCGTCATTACAGGCGATTTCAATATTGACATGTCCTCTCAAAACCCAGCATCGGAAAGCCTTAAAAACTTAATCACCCCTCTCTCGCTCTATTTGGTGCTGTCTGAACCCACTCATCACGTCATGTGGCGAAATCCCCCATCCCACACGCTTTTGGATCTCTTTATAGTTAATAACCCAAGAAAAATCAGCGATTTAAAAAAAAACCGCCTCCCCATTTATAGCGGGCAACGACTGCATCGAGGTTTCACTTGATATTTCCAAAGCACCCTCTAAAACAAAAACCATCCGCACGCGTAGCCTCAAAAAAATTAATGCCGGCCGCCTCAATACACTTGTGAGAGAAAGTCTCGTGACATCTGCCTCAGTTACTCAGTCTCCACCTACAAGTCGCGCGGTAGATACCACCAACAAGCTAGAGCGCGATATCTCTACTGCCCTCGCCACCTCAATTAATACCTTAGCTCCAGAAAAGGAAATTGAATTAAAATCTAAACGAAAACCTTGGGTCACCTCGGAACAGCGAAAGCTCATGAAGCGCCGCGACTCCGTATATAAACAATCTCTCAGATCAGGTCTGACAACCGACAGAGAGAAATATAAGAGCCTTCGCGCTTTAGCGAGCAACCTTCTAGACATAGTCAAAAACATCGCCCTTTGCTTATTTTAACCCTGAAACTCTAAATGTATACTTCGCGTCAATCGTGAATCTCGCAGATCCTCTTACAGAATCCGACTTTACTAGAGCCACAAATCTTCCAATCGATAACCCAACAATATCTTTTGATTTCGTCCCCGTCACCAGGGAAGATGTTCGATATGCGATAAATAGTGCGAAATCAGAATGCTCCGGAACCGATGGCATTTCTGCCGAAATGCTAAAACTCGCACTCCCCTCTATCCTGGATCCCCTTACTAAACTCTGCAACCAATCGCTCTCAAATGGAACCTTCCCGCATGTGAGGAAAAAAAACCCTAATTACTCCACTCTCTAAATTGAAGAGCCCGAAAACCCCGACAGACATTAGGCCTATTGCTCAGTTAGTGGAATGCTCCAAAGTGTTAGAGCGCCTCGTACATAAACAACTCGCCACATACCTCGACAAAAACAACCTACTCTTTGGCAGGCAGACCGGCTTCAGACCAGGACACAGCACCCAAACTGCCCTTCTATGCGTTCTCGATGGCATTAGAAATGCTGTCGATGATTATAAAATCACTGTTCTCGTGCTCTTCGATTTTTCCAAAGCTTTCGATATGATTCCCCACGTGGAACTCATACTAAAGCTGTGGAAACTGAGAGTCTCAGATGGAGCGCTGCGCTGGGTTTTCAGCTACCCAGCGGACAGGCTACAGGCAGTCATTGACGAGGGCGGCAAAATTTCTGACTGGCTCAGAGCCGCGGCGGGGATCCCGCAAGCAAGCATTCTCGGCCCCCTGCTCTTCAGCATCTACATAAACGACCTCCCTGCTGCTCTAAAATTCTGCAAGTGCGTGATTTATGCGGATGACACACAGATTTATTAAAACTACGCCCCCGCAGATCTGCTTAGAGGCATTCAGGAAGTCAGCAATGATACCCAGGCCGTGGCAGACTGAGCCAGAGCAAATAAACTAAAGCTCAACCTCCAAAAACCAAAGTTACGATACTTGGAAGCGACAAAAAGACGAACCCGATTTATGGTCGTATTAACTCAAACTCTCTGCCCAAAATACAAATCAGCAGCACCGAGCTAGACTACGTTCCCTCTGTAAAAAACCTTGGCGTGTGGCTCACACCCACGCTAAACTGGAAGCTCCACGTTAAGCAAATCTCTCAAAAAGCCCACAGCGGCCTCTACGCGTTACGCTTCTACAAGCACTCGCTGACTAAGCAGCTAAGAGAGCAACTTGTAAAAAGTATGGTCTTCCCTTCGCTCGACTACGCCAGCCCTGTCTACCACTATCTTGATAAGAAGTGCACCAAAATTTACAAACGGTCTAAAACGCGTGCTTAAGATTTGTTCATGGTAATATTCCATATAACGCTCACGTCACGCCATACCGCCTTGAACTTTGCTGGCTTTCCGCCACATGCAGACGAGGGTACCACATCGCCAACCTCGCCTTCAAAATTATCTCAACCAGGCACCCGCCATACTTGGCGTCAAACTTTTCTGTCCAAGGAATCGACGTCGAGGTACGCAGATCCGCGCGAAACCGCCCCAACAGCTTCCATCTGCTCCACAGCGAGAACGGAAGCTGGGAGACGATCCTTCAGTCGCGAAGTTACCGAACTCCTCAACTCCCTATCCATCACTAATTTTTCGATGTCCCAACCAAATGAGATAAAAACTTACATACACGATGCGCTCCTACTTAAAGACAAATCAGATTGGGAAGCTCGCGTGTTGAATGAGGGCCTTAAACTTCACCCCCGCCCCTAGCGCAGTGCGAAAGCCCACTCACCCTCTAGAAATTTGTTACCATCCGTCATGATAAATGTAAAGCTTTATATATCAGCCCTGGCTTCTAATCTAATTATCCTAAATGCCTACACACACTCACATAAATACGTATTTATATATACATATATAGTCTTTAGAACATAGTTTTAGTCTTGTTATGCGTAATTGTGTTATCTTGCGAGGATATACCTCGCGATCCTCGCCACGTGCTTGCCTGGGCGCCGCCATGTTGCGTCCCGGCAGCACGTCGACACGCGCGCACACACATACAGACCCACACTGCGCACCACACTCCCGGACGCGCGCGTGTACAGGACTCGGAGAGTCGGCGCGTGCATCGTCTCCGAGGAGAGCGCGAGCACCGGAGGACGACAGAGAGACGACGAAGACGGAGATAGAGAGCGAAAGAGAGGGAGAAGCGCTAGCCGACGGCTCGATGATAACTGAGCCGGGGCGGCCTACTCGAGCGCGCGCTGTGACGTCACGCGGCGCGAGAGTGGGAGCGCGCCGTAAAGAGAGAGAGAGCGCACTACTACTGCTGTCTCTCTCTAATGATTCTTGAGCGTAGTGGAACGTTCAGCATTATATTAAATGCTGGCGCGCTTCCATTACTTGAAATATGATATGAATGCAGTTCTTTTTTAGTTTTTGTCGGCGTTTGGCGTTGTTTTCGAAGGGAACGTCGTAAAGAAGATTTAGCAGTATAACAGTAGTATCGAAGAGTATAAGCCGATATCGGTCTTAATGACCGGGTAGATGGCACATGGGTAGTAATTTACCGATGCGCCAGGATAGGAGTCAACCAAAGGTCTGTCTGATTTCCAGCACCGTAAGGAGCAGAAGTTAGCAGTTTTTCGAAGTAGTTTCAGAATAGTAGTTTGGTAGTAGTTCTTGGAGAAGTTTTCTTGGAGGAGTTGGAGTTGGAGTTGGAAGTTTGGATAGAAGATTGCCAAATGATCGAAGCAAGAGTTTCATTGTCGAAGTTAATAGCAGCACGTATTCTACGTAAGTGCTTATGGTTTTGTGACGTGTTAAAATAGTGATTATTCAGACAAATTGTATCGAGGGCTGGGGGTTTTAGAATATAACCTCGTTGCTTTATTTGATAATAATATCAGTGCGTAGTTATTTCGAGGACCTTTTCCCATTTTTAATTGCAGCTGCCGCAGAATTTCAAGTAAGTAAAATTCGAAGCGCGCAACGCTCGCAGTGGTCCGGCGGAGTGTTTCTCGGCGATCGAACAACGAGTCTTAACTAATTTTTATTCAATTGTGGTAAGTGAGTTTAGAACCAAGGTGCGTGCGTGTAGTTGAAGAGGTTTAAGTAATTATCTTTGTATATAACTTAGGACCGCGCGAAGTCATTTTTGTTCTGATTTTCGCGTCGAAAAGCTATATCACAAACTTTATCATCTATACCTTGTTTTAATCTCACTTTCAATTTTGGCTTTATGCTTGACTTTTTTGCGTGCACAGTTGTGCAATATAGGAGTACTTCGTTTGCAAACTCCTCTCTTATTACTCTAATTTAAGCTTAACCACAAATCAAAAATACAAATAAAAAAAAAATCAAAAGAAAATACAAAATTATTCTACACAAATTCTTGTATACTCACTATGTAAAACTCTCTCCGCATTACTCATTGTAAAAAAAATTACTTATCTCTAATTTTAATATAAAAATGTAAACTTCGATGTACTTTTCTTTTAGCACCAGACGGAGTCCTACCCCAAGGTGTCAATAAACGAACAATCAATCAATCAATCTCTCTCTCTCTCTCTCTCTCTCTCTCTCTCTCTCTCTCTCGAGAAAGAGAGAGAGAGAGAGATCTCCGCGCAGGGATTAAATTTAAACCCAATTGGAGCTGACAGTGATGATTTAAAAAATAAAAATGAGACTCTTTAACAGAATTTAGGGGAATTAGGAAACGAGGCGAATGGAAGCGACGTAATTGCTGAGGCAATAGCGGGAGAGTTAGATCGTAGTAATCAGAGTTGGGTCGACCCACAGTCAGTGAGGGACAGCCGGGGAGTCGTGGCAGATTTGTGGGCCCAGTTACTACCGGAGAAACCATCGACGGGAAGGCTCGTGATAAATCATGAAACTCCAGTACGTAGTTATGAGCGAAAGCTAGAAACACAGAGGTACGATACGAGTAGGCAACAGCAGGAAACCGGTAGAAATACCGCGCGCTTACCGGAACTATCTAAAACTCCATTTATAGACTTGTGGGATAAAGCGCAGGCACTGAATATGACTGTAGTTCCTCGTCAGGGCACGTTAGCCGACCTTTACTGTAACATAGCTTGTAGATCGTGCAATTCCTTCTGTCTAAACAGGATAAAAGGGAACGCGACAAGGAATATATGATGGGAAAGGCCATCGCGCAGCGCAGAGCAGAACATCCCGGATAAATCCTCACTAAGCCAAGAGCTGGCGCGTCATAATACAGAGTGGCCGTACAGATCTAAAGGGCCAAGCCCATACCCGCTACACCACGCATTAAGGGGACCAGATACTATTAAAATCTAAAATATAAAATATAAATAATTAAAAATTAGTTGCCTATATATAAAAATAAAAAATAATAAGTGAAAA
>JAPYZA010012745.1:0-10136 GCA_030522685.1 Eupelmus azureus | reverse complement strand
ATCTAGTAACACCTTAGTTCGTTGATGATCAATTCCCTCCCAACATCATTTACAAGAATAAAACTACATTACGAACGATCAACCTTATCACATATATTGCATAAATTAATCTACAGCTAGGGTGGAATAAATGATGCATTTTTGCTAACCAATATATTATGATGATATATATTTTTGGTAAGATTTCTTGTTACATAAAATATTGCTAATTACTTTTTATAAGGGAGTATTCACAATATATATAAATAGGAAACTATCGAAAATATATTTTATGAACTTATAGGCTCAAGCTATATAAATTCGTTTCTAATGTTGTTAATTATTATTAATGTTTATATATACGTATAGTAACACAAAACTGTTGTATACAAAGAATCGTAGTAATAGTATATGTTTTACTCACTTGCAATGGAGCTTTACATAAATTCATAATATCGCTGATTATGTTTGTAATAGTATTAAATATGACCATGAAAATACTGCAGTAAAAGCAAACAAAAATCTTGAATGAACTTATCTAAAGTTCCACTGAAAAAGAATGAAGAAATTTTTTCTGTCAAGATTTTTTTAAATGTGTATTTATACATGTTTTTTTTGTTACTTGACCTATTTATATCTTTAACCAAAGAATAGAAAACCACTGAATTAACATGCATTATATGCGAAATGTTTAGGTTTATGAATTGTTACAAATTCATAGCAATAATATAATATATTGCAATACTATCTTTTAGCACTAATGTTTTACTAATTTATGCTTACTTCAAATTGGTCAGCTAATTCAGGATGTGAGTCACTGTTGGATAACCTAGCATTGATTACAGAAAAAACATCATTTGTGAAGGATTTGATACCTACAAAATAAATGCTCTAAATAACTTGAACATACCAGTTTAAAAGTAATAACTAAACAAAACAATACTTGCCTCACGATTTGATACTTGATGTTGAAAGCGTAGTATTCTTGAATTATTATTTGCCGATGATTCTGCTGATTCAGTGCTCAACAAAGATAAACTTGATTCACTTTCGGAATCACCGTCCATTGCATGGACAGTAGCAGATACTTGCTGAAATATTAAAAAACAATATATTCATACGACATATTATTGTAATTAAAAGATGTTAGTAAGTAATAAGCTACAGTACATTTTTTTATATATAATTGCAATACTCACTAGATAATTATCCTGCCACCTTTGATTTTCAATACTCGAATCTGATGATACATCCCTTTCTCTTCTTCTTCTGCGATTGTATTTAGTTTGTCTTGGTGTTGACACAGAAGGATCATATTTTCCCAAATTATAATGAGCCATTTTTTATGAATAAAACTGAAATGATAAAATGTATGCAAAATTGAATTGTATCATAGATAGATGGAAAAAATATCATTTTAGTAAATAAAACTCGCTTTTTTGCAATAAAATTTTTATATAATAATATTCACTGATAATATTATTACCATAAATTATTGCTTCCTTGCAATTCTGGATTTGACTATCACAGATCACAGAGTGAGTGAGAGACTGTAGAACTCGTCATAAGAGCACTGACAGCAGCTAAGGTCAGACAAAAATCATAGAGTTGGTGTAGGCGTATACTGAGAGAGCTGAAAAAATTAAAATAAATATTAGTAAACAAAATTTTCATTAGGAGTTTTACTATTTTTAAAAATTTAAAAGATTTGGAGAAATTTCTATGCAATAATTCTAAGCGTTGCGAATTACCAAAGAAATTATTAGCACTGGAAAAAGTATTTACAGAGAGTATCATGTTAAAGTTTTATCAACACAAACTAAAATGGTACACATATTTTTTTTAAACAGCGAATTTAATGAAGCTTTAAAACTTACTGAAGTAATCTTGTACAAAAAGATATTTTAGATTCTCACAATCCAGACTTTATATACACTCAATATATCAAAGCACTTAATCTTGAAAATTCATGAAAATACACATATAAAATAAACTTAAATTTAGAAAATTGTATTACTACTCATAACCTAAAACCAATACAAACGAACGATTAACTTACAAGTCCGTTACAATTTGAAAAAAGGAATATAGAAAAAAATGCAAAATGAAATAAACAATCAAAGTAAATAAATAAATTATTGCTTACGAACACAGACTACAGACAATGACTGTAATCGGTCATATATATTAATACCAACGAGTACAGACGCTCGCAATAGTATTCTATTCTATTTGTGGTTTGTGGCACCACAGGTCTGTACGGCCATCAACGATCGACGGCATGCGTACGCATGCTTGAGTAGAAAGCGGGAGAATTTGAAGTGGAATGAGGTCCACTCCTATGCGTGTCCACCATCTGAAACAGAAATGGGAAGGGTAGCGACCCCCCAAGCTTCCTCGCCCGCGGGCTGCGGGGAGACTTAAACCTCCCGGAGGTCCGCGGGAGAGGAAGGGAGGGGGTGGGCCCCGATCTCCGGTGAAGGAGATTTGGCGCTGGTGAAAGGAAGTGCGGAAGCGCAGGTGTTTGCAGGGGGCGGAGTGGAATAGGAGCTTGGTTTGTGGGGAGAGAGGGAAATTAGATATTTAGGTTACAGTCTAAGAGGAAGCGATGGAGTATGGTGATTAGGTCGGTGCGTGGTTTGTAGAGGAAAAACGAAATAATGAAGGGGGGGTTTGCACTTGGCAAGGGACTGGTAGAGCTTGGAGCGTTGGTAATCGAAGCGGGGACAGGCCCAGAAGATGTTGTTAAGGTTTTCGAGGTCTTCGCCACAGGGGCAGTAAGGGGAGTCAACTAAATTTTCGTTGTGAAGGCTGAGGGCTAGGTTGTAGTGGTTGTTGCGCATGCGGCAGGTGGTTGTGATAGAGCGGCGCTCGAGAGGGAGCGAGTTAATCCAGGGTTTGGATGAGTTGAGGCGGTAAAGGGAGAAGTAGTTTTTAGCTATATTGGTGCGGTAGTGGGCAAGATAATTATTGAAATCGGAGCGTGAAAGGGATAGACAGAGAGGGAAGAAATCGGAGTGTGGAAGAGGTATGTTGAGGGTGGTGGTTGTAGATGGGAATGATTGGAGAGGTGATAAAGTCGTGAAGGAAGAAGATGGCTTGGATGGTGCTTAGGGAATCAGTAAAGATGGTGGAGTTGGGGATGTGGTTTTCGGATATGAATTCGAGTGTGTTGCGATTGAAGCCTGGGAGGAAATGCGGAAGAGGAGGTTTAGGTTTAGTTGGGGGGAGTGGATGCCGAGGCCAACGTATGAGCCTGCGGTGGTCTTGGAGCCGTCGGTGTAGAAGGTGGTGAATGAGGAGAGAAGGGAGTTGCAGGTGTTATGGAAGGTTTTGAGGGGGTTTTGGGAACGTTTGATTGCACGACCGGAGTTGGTGGAGACGTCGGGGGTTAAGATTTGTGATTCAAGGGAATAGGTGAAGTAGGGGAGAACGTTGCTGGAATGGATACGACGGCGGTATCTCTTGAGGCGAGCGTAGGCGCGAAGGACAGGGAGTTATAGAAGGTTGAGGGTATAGCGATTCCCTAGGAGGTCGAAAAGTGATTCTAGAGATTCGAAGGTGGGGTTGTTGTTGGTGGTGAAAAGTCGGAGGACAAATTTAAAAACTAGTTTCTTAGGTCGGAGGTGCAGGGGTGGTTCGAAGGATTCAGCGTAGACGATGCGGTTGGGGGTGGAGCCACGGAGGCCTAGGCAAGTCCTGAGGGCTCGTCGTTGAACGACCTCAAGCTTGTTGCGGAGACCACTGTCGTGGGGGAGAAGAATGAAAGAAGCATAGTCCATAGAGATGGATGAAAGTTTTGTCGATTTGGCATAGGGATTGGGGGTGGCCACCCCACCATGTGCCAGCGAGGGAGCGGATGAGGTTGATTTGGGGTGTGCATTTGCGGAGGAGGTTATTTAATTGGGGGGGGGACAAGGTGAGTTTGGAGTCGAAGGTGACTCCCAGGAGTTTGGCTTGGGGGACGGAATTTATGGTGGTATTGCCAGAGGAGAGGGAGGCTGCGGATGTGTCTGCATTTTTGCGAGTAAAGATGATCACTTGGGTTTTTCAGGAGCTATGGAGAGGCCGAGGGAGTGGAAGTATGAGGTGATGCTGTCGAGGCTTTTTTTGGAGCATTGGCAAGCAGTATTGGAGGTCGGGGGAGGAAACGAAGAGGGCTACATCGTCGGCAAAGCAAAGGTATTTGCAGTTGGGGTCGATGTGGTCTGGAATTTTGTGGGTGTAGATATTGTACGCGAAGGGGCTGCTGCAGCAAACTTGGGGCACGCCTTTGAGCGCCTCGAAGGGGCCTAAGAGCTCACCACCAATGTTGAAACAGACAGATCTAGAGGAGGTTATGTTGTAAAAGAATTTGCAGATCTGTCATGGTAGGCCGAGATCGCGGAGGATATGGGCAAGAGTGCCTGGGTCGACGCCGTCAAAGGCACCTTTGATGTCGAGGAGAAGGGCGGCCATAAAGAAGTTGTTAATGAAGCTGGAGTAGATGGAACATGTGAAGATAGAGAGGTTGTACGAGCAAGATTTTTGTTTGCGGAAACCGAATTGGTAGCTGGGAAGAATTTCGTATCTTTCGAGCCACCAATTCAGTCTTCGAAGAATTAACCTCTTGAAGATTTTGAGGAGGAATTGAGCGAGGGATATGGGTCGAAATTTGCCGGTGTTGCCTTTGGGGATGAAGAAAATAAGGAATTCCTTCCAGGACGATGGAAATTCCCCTTTCATGTAAAGCTCATAGAAGATAGAGAGAAGGTGATTCAAGATGTTGTCTGGGAGGTGTGAGATGAGGAGGTTGTCGATTTGGTCTAGGCCAGGAGCGGATTGAAGCTTGGCTGTGCATTTCTTTACGGCAACGTGGAGTTCTGAGGGGGTAAAGGGGTTGCAGAAAAGTTTGAGAGTGAGGTGTGAGGGGGAAAAGACTGGGAAAGTTGGGGTAGAAGCAGGAGGGGGGCAGATTGTGGGAATCGGGTCAGACTGCTTTTCGATATTCGTGGTGTTGTTGCGAGCATCGGATGCCGCGAGATTGCGGTGTCTGACCCTGTTGGTAAAGTTCCAGAATTTTCTGGGGTCTGAGAAAGGGGTAAGAGAAGCGCAGGTGTCACGGTAGGATTGGATCTTGGCTAGGTGAAAGGTCGTTCTGACGGAGTCTTCGGCTGCAATGAGCTCGGAGTAAAGGTTGGGGTTGCGGCGGAAGTTTTTGTGGGCAAGTTTCTTGGTGGATTCAGCTGCGGAACAGTCTGCGTTCCACCAGGGTGGTTCAGCGGGTCCTGGGCGGGTGCTAGAAGAGCGGGGCGGGGGGAGGTAGTTTTTAATTAAATTTAGAATGCCGGAGGCAAGGGCGTGGTACTTTTCTGGGGCGGAAGTGTTTGGGGGTAGGTTTTCAAGAGAGAAATTGGAGAGGAAAGCTGTGACGTCTGTCTAGTGTTCGGGGGAAAGGCGTCGGTAGTCAGGGCGGTATGAGCGGAAGCGAGTAGTAGGGGAGGGGATACCAAGTAGAATGTCGCAGGGGTAGTGGCCGCTTAGGTGGTTGTCAGCGAGGACGGACCATGAGCAGATGGGGAGGCGGTGGGGGAAACGAAAGTCAGGTCTATGAACGAGGGGTTGGCGGGGTTGCGTCTGTTGAGGTAAGTGGGAGAGCCGTTGTTGGCTAACAGGAGGTCGTAATAGAGATGGCTGAGGATTCCCAGGTATTTAGGGAGTTGTAGAGGTTGATGGGTTTAAAACGGATGGTGTTGCGGACACAGATGGCAGTGCCACCACCTCTGCCCACAGGTCTATCGTTTCTGATGACAGTGAAACCTGTGGGGGAAAATTTGTGGTGTGGATTGAGCCAGGTTTCGCATAGGAGGATGATGCCGTAGTTCTGGGAAAGGATAAGGAGTTCGGACTTGCGTTGTCTGAGTGACAGGCAATTCCATTGGAGGATGCGGAGGTTTTTATTGTGTTGAGGGTGAGCCATTTTGGTTGCTGTAAGAGGAGGGGAGGAGTTGAAGTTGTGAGCAGGCTTGTGTGACTTGTTTGGCGATGTCGGTTTTGCCGGCTGAGGCTAGGGTTAGGAGAAGGGTGTTAAAGATGAGGTTGAGAAGGAAAGTGATGATTGGTTCAACGGTGTGGGTCGAGGAGGTAGGTTCGGGGGAGGAGGATGAGGGTGGAGGGAATGGGGGAGGCGAGGGGGGTCTTGAGAGAGGATAGGAGGGTGTGACGTCCATTTGGTGAGATGAGGCAGCTATTGTGGGCAGAAAGCAGTAGCCAGGGCGGACAGGAGAGTGGCGATGGGGGGTGATAGGAGACTGAGAGAAGTTATGAGAGATAGAAAGGTGGGGGTGATGTGAAGGCGGGATGGGTGTGGGGGAGGTCTGAAGTACCGCTGGGTGGAGGCATAGGATGAGGATGAGGGGGGGCGGAGGTGGGGTAGGGTGGTTGGGGTAGTTGACTGAGGGCGGGGGGTGGGGGGAGGGTGGGCGTGAAGAGGGCATGGATGAAGAGAGGTGAGTACTTTTCGCGTGGGAGCGGGTGTTGGGGAGAGGAGGGGTTGGTTTTTAGAACGTAGGGGAGAGCCTCAGAGAGAGGTTTTGGGAGGCAGCGTATGTTTGTAGGGAGAGTTGGAAGCGTCTTTCGGGGCAAGATGGATCTCTGGGGAGGTGGTTTTGGTTGCAGTTAATGCAGATCGGTTGGATGTTGTGGCAAGGGCAGGCCTCGGGGGATTCATGGCTGGCTTGGCCACATCTGTGGCAGAGAGGTTTACCTCTACACTGGTCCTTTAAGTGTCCGTACCTGAAACAGTTAAAACACATTTTAATAGGGGCACATAAAAGTGAATGGGGTACTTTACATAGAATAGGTAGATATAATCTGGGAGGTTTTGGCTGGAGAAGGTGAGTCGAACTGTTTTGGAAGGGATCAGCTTGGTGGTATCGTCTGGGAGTTAAATTCTCCTATTTAGCCTTTCCACCTTGGAGACGAGGGAGGGAGTGGTAGAAGAAAGCTCTTGCAGGATGTCCTCGTTGGAAATATCCAAAGGGACGTCTTTGATGATGGCTTGTCTTGATAGGCGATGAGCAGGAGCCGAGAAGCGTAGGTTGTGGGGAGTGAACACTGTGGTTGGGTGGAGATGGCCTTTCATTAGGCTGCGGTCGATAGGCTCAGCAAAGACTACATATGGGCCTTGGTTGGAGGGCAAGTAAAGAATTGGTGTCACCTGAGAGTTGGCGTCTTGGTTGTTGGACTGGGTGCTGGTGATGGTGGATTGAGAAGTCACTGAAGAGGTTACGACGGTGGTTGAGCTGGTTGTTGAAGTCGAGATGGGTAAATATTTTAAGATGCTAGTAGATGTGGTGGGCGTAGATGTTGCAGTTGTCGTGGGTTGGGTGGAGTGGCCGTTGGCGAGAGTTGGGCACTAGAAGGTGCTGGGAGAGCTTATTGATGGTCTCGCTGAGATGTGGTACCTTGCTGTTGTTGTTGAGGTTTGCCTCCTCGATAGAGCCCCTGTGTCGCTTGAGGATGCTTGAAGCTTCTGGCATGGGGGAGTCAACTAAGCGGGGGTTGGCGGAGCTATCTGAAAAAAAGTTAGAAAATTTAGTTTGATGTGAGGGGGGGGGGGTTTGTTAGTTTGGCTGAGGGAGAGGTGAGCTTCAGCTTCAGCCAGGATGGAGTTTTCGTTGGAGAGAGAGTTAGTGGGGTCTGGGCCCACGTCTGAAGGTCGGAAGGGGCTGGTGTTGGGAAGGGGGATTCGCGGTAAGGTAGGCCAGAGGCCACCTCCCGTCATGTTGAGGTTAGGAAACCTTGACAGGTTAGGCTTTTGGGGATTATACAGAAGGATTGAGTTGAAAAGGGGGAAGAGAGGAAGGAAAATGAGAAGAACACACAAAAACGCGCGCACTCAGTGTTAAAAGCACTATTAAAACGTCGAGAAACTCAAAATGATAGAGATTCCTCACAATAGTATTATTTGGCGCCAAAACTGTAGATGTTGCGTATGTAGACACATACACACACTACAGCGACAGCGCCGCTTGCTAGTCTAGCTGTGTGAGTGAATGTATGTGTCTACTAGTGTGTGTATATGGCTACACGTATATGCGGAGTAGCTCAATACTTGAATCTCACTCGTCAGCGCAGACACTCGGAGATCTCTAGGATATAGGTTTTCTGAAATTACACGAAATTAACTAATTAGTTAAGCTGGCGTTAATCTCGAGCATAATACAACATTATTTTTTATTATTTTGTCGTATTATTTGCACAGAATTGTAAGTGATATTGCATTTATTCAAAAATACCTGTACTATAGAAAATAATCATTGAAAAGTGTGGTCACTGCTATCAGAGAATCAAGAATTTCTTTGTTCATCCGGCACTTTCTCATAAATTTCAGTGTGCACGCTGCACCGATCTTTGCCTATGTCTGCCTGTATGTACTACTAGCTCTACTCTCTCTGTCTATATCTTGATTGTCGTTCCAGTTTTTGGCCTCAAGTCTGTGTTGATTGAAAATTTTATGTAAGTAATAATTTATTTTAATACTGTATACCTACGTGTTTTAAATTTACATTGATTATATTCTAACCTCAAAATAGCGATTTTTAGCTTGCAGGGCTTTTCACGCGAACGAAGCGTGTCGTAAATAAAACGTGCCCTCATTACATAATGTACTATATTTTAATGTTGATATTGTTAAATCCTCCACATCTTTTGGTTGTATTTTTAAATGATTTATTAATTCTTTTGACTTACTTTTTTATGCCTGCTATTTGTAGTCATCTTATTTATCATCAAAACTAGTAAATAGGAAAGTTAACATTATTTCATTGATAATATATTACTGAAAAATTAAAAAAAAAATAGTAATAGCATGGTAAATAAAAAAATAGTACAGCATATATATTTTACAGAAAACATGGAAGATGATAAATTTTTTACTACATCCACAGTACTTTTTTTGTATTAGATCCTTCAATCAACTAAATTTCAATCTAATTTTTTTATTCCATATTTCTCAGCTTATATCTACACTGGGTCTCTGCTTATTGAATGGCGTCAGCTGGTACATTCGCTCTTCTGAACAACTCTTTGATCTTTGTTCGTCGATGGCAAGATTTCATGTTATGCTAAAGGAGTGGATGCACAATCATTTGATAAGCATTAACGTTTTAGTAGAAGCTACGAAGGTCACCCCCGTTTTTAGCCAGTGTCATCACCACCTTTGTTCGTGGATGGCAAGATTTCATGTTATGTTAAAGTAGTTGGACGCAGAATCATCTGATAAGCATTTACATTGTAGTAGAGGCTACGAAGGTCACCCTTGATTTCAGCCAGCGTCATCACCAGCCAGCGTATGTATATTCACAAAGTGTATATATATATATATATTCATTTATTTATTTTCAACATTTATTATACTACTATAAGTTTATTTAATTAAATTTTGCAGATAAACATGTATCACATTCATTTTGTAGTATCAGTTTCCTATAAAGCATGGAAAAAAGCAAGTAGCGCAAAAACTTCATCAGAATTTTTATGACATCTCCAACAACTCCACATATGTGGGATTAAGAAACGTTCATCAAAAAGCTGCTCAAGTTAAAAAGACAACAGATTCAGCTCACAGGGAATGTATAACCCCAAAAAAGTTTGAAGCAGGCAAAAGCAATAAAATTGTCTATTTTATGCCACTTTAAAAATTAATCATTTTACATTACATTATTTTCTACATTTCAGGAGCTTACATTAATTTTTTATTAAGTCGTGGCTTCATACTAGCAGAACCTACAACGACAGAACAGAAAAAGAGCATGAAAGCAAGAATTAATAAATACGGACGCGAATTGGGGATTATCATATCACAAGAGCGAGAAAAATATCGTGATGATAGTGACAGTCAATCAGAAAACACTAATAACGGCAATGCTCATGGTTCAAACAGTGATGCTACAAGTGATGATGAAAAATATTAATAAATATATTATTCATTTGACTTCGAATATTATAAGTATTTATCTGACCTCTGCGAGTTATGAATCATATTAAAATGTGTTATAAAATTGTTCCTAAACATATGTTCCTTAAGGGGACCAGATACTATTAAAATCTGAAAATATAAAATATAAATAATTAAAAATTAGTTGCCTATATATAAAAACAAAAAATAATAAGTG
>JAPYZA010012743.1:0-10457 GCA_030522685.1 Eupelmus azureus | reverse complement strand
AGTTAGTAAATCCGCAAACTGTGCTCGATCATCATAAGCAAACGAATTTATTTTAAGCTAGACACACTTTATGAGAACGTTATTTATACATTATATTTATTCTACAATTCCGCACGCAATTTAAATAAAACGTTCCTTTTAAATTTCCCATTAATCTTCTCTATCCAAACGAAAGACCCAACACGTTGTGTGCTCCGCATACATCTCCCACCTCCCCCAAAATACATACATATATATATATATATATATATATATATTCACACCCCCGTCTGCGGTCACAACTTTGCCAAGAGACAAGTAGCAGTCGCAAAGCACCTAAACAATAGCGAAAATCCGATAAGACGAAATAAATACGAGTGCCGGGCGCACAAAGATCACGAAACGCTCGGATTTTTCAATCTTACGGATCGTCCCCGGGACGCGCTCCTGCAGGAGGGAAAGAGACTAAAGCAGAGAGAGCAGGGGGCAGAAGGCGAAGGGTCGGCAAAAACACAGGGTTGCACTCGAGAGGAGCATCGTCACGTAGACTGGGGGCAAAATCCCGCGCGAGCTAGCGCGTGGCGCCCGAACACGGCTTTTGACTTTGATATTTATCCCGTGCGCGCCAGCGAGCGAAATCCGCTTCATTTTCCCCCGGAGTTGCAGGTACACTGCGGTCGATGCCGCTGGGGTATATCTAAAGCGCGGAACGGAATTAAATGCAGAGAAGGGAGGGACGAGTAATGCGTTATTTATATACGCGCGCGGCAGCGCCACGTGGGCGTGCGAGGAAAAAGAGTCGCGCGCGCGCGCGCTGGTAAATTGTCTAAAGGCTAGTTTATGGCTATTCTGGGAAGTGCGGGATGAAAAAGTGTGCGCGCCGAGATGATCGCGCTCGTAAAATAGTCAGCAGCCGAGTCAGCGAGTAATGGAGTAACCGCATGATTTCTGGGGTTTATGGCTAGTTCTATTGTGTTGCATAGAGAGTTTTATTTTAATATGGTAAAAAAGATAGTGAGTTTGGGGATTGGGTGGCTCGATGTGGGTAAGTGAAGGATGTAGTTAAAGCTGGGATTGGAATTTCAGTATAAAAGGGAGGTGTTTTTTATTTTTAGATATTCTTTACTGTCAGTTTTAGAAAATGAAGAGGTATAGGGACAGAATCAAATTGTATTGTATAGCTAAAATACAATATTGATCAATGAATTAAGCAATTCATTTTCATTGGCTGTTTCATACAAAGCTTGTCATCCTTAAAAATTTAAAACTTTTTTTATACTAAAAGATAAAGTAGGTAAATATTGCCGTTCTCATCGGACATATATTAATGTACTCATCATCAGTTGTTGATTTTTGAATGCATTTTTAATTCTTTTTTTAGTGTAAAGTTTGTGACGTATATTCGCACACAATTTCTTTTTTACAATTAATTTATGTCGATATTTAAAAATACGAAAGAAAATTAAAGAAAATCGTTTGCGGAATAAAAACTATTAGCAACACTTTGCTAAATTAAAATGTCATAAATATTTTAATAATGAATAATGAATGAGTCAACGTTGTTTTACATTGTCAAATTGCAACATTAAAATTATATTCAATTTGATATCTAACCAAATATCAATGATGTATCTTTTATTTCTTATAAACACTACCAAACAAACGATTAATTCAATTAATAGCTGATAGAAATAAATTGAAAATAGCATCAAACAAGATAAATCAACAATCAAGGATTGATTGAATTAAAATAACTTCACTACATAATCATCAATTAAATAGCACGATAAATTCATACTAAATTCATTTGTCGATCAAAGCGAATGCTAACGTTAACGAGATCACGTTCAATTCATCTTGATAAGCAATCATCTGTATTTTGAAAATTCACACCAGTTTATCTCTCGTTCCTTCCATAAAATCGCAACTCAACACCTAAAATATTCTCATTCCCGTGCTCCATAATTCCGTAATTTCTCCTTGGCTCTCGAAAAAAAAACCGGGAAGAAGCTGACCGAAAATGGGACAAGAGGCGCCAGGGAGCGGCCTTTTTTGGCCGCTGTCCCGCTGTAAGCTCGCTCGTTTTTTGCGGCCAGAATGCGCATTATCGACCGCGAGTGCGCTTCTTTGCCTACCCACACGTGCGCTTGTCAGCGAAAAAATTTAGGCGTCCCTTCTGGGCTGACATGTAAGCCTCCGCCGGCCTAAGGGCTTGACCTCGACTTGGGATGTATCTTGATCTTTATTTGGGTTATTGGTGGGAGGTGAGGTACGGGGCTGAGGGCAGTTTCGTTTTATAGTTTTCCGAGGGTAAGGAGCCTTGGGCTTGAGTTATGAGGAAGCGATAGTGAGAAAATGAGAAGAGATCAACCGGAAGCTGTGTAGGATTGGTGGAGTAATTTTGTTGAACCTTTTTTTTATGTTAGATATTGTTGTATGGTATGTTCTAAGTATTTGAAATAGTTCTATATTTTGATACAATAAAAATAATAAACAAATAACGAGGAGAAAGATTTCTTTTGTTCTTCCATTCAACAAAAATGAATCCTAGAAATTTATCAAAAAAGTTCCACAATCCTTTTCCAATCAAAGACCAAAACTTCGCTCCGAAAGTCAAAGCGCCATTTGCACTTCCCAGTTCATAAACCTCGAAAACCTTCTCCAACTAAGAAACAATGTCCCGCGTGACATTCAATGTCCCACGAAGTTCCGATCCATATTTTTAGATCCCCCTCGAGCTAAGAACTTCCCCGATATATCGAGGTCAAGTCGAAAGATTCGGGCTGTGTTCTTGCTCTCACCTTCTTTCCTCCATTCTCGGAAAGTTTAATTACGAGAAAGAGAGAGAAAAGGGAGAGAGAAAGAGAGCGCGTCGACGTTGGCCCCTTCGTGAATGATTGCGGCGCTGCTGTACTTGACGCGCGAGCAGATTAGACGGCGCGCCACTGCCGAAGAAAGAGGACCGCAAGAGGAGCTCGTGGCAGTGATTTTTCAATATTATGAGAAGGCGCAAAAGAGATCAGTTGGCTTTTTTTTATAGAAGGATGCGCGTGATATTGTAATGGGTATAGCTAAAATTTTTACACTTTTTGGGTTGAGATAATATGATGCTTTTTTAAATAATTTAAAATGGCTGTTCGAGATTGAAAAATGCATTATTTCTCTATAAGAAGATTTCAAACATCGACTTTTAAAATAATGTCAATTTTTTGTCAAAGATTTTTGTTATTTTAAAAGTATAGTTATTCTTCAAAAAAAAAGTATAATGATAATGTATGTTTTAGCCGATAACATCTTCATAAAAAGAAAAATGAAATGTTCATTCAAATTTCCTCGCATCAAACTTCATATTTCCTCAAAAAATTCAAGCATCACAAAGTCCTACATATTTAACGATTTCAATTTCAAAAACAAGCACGAGCCGATTCAAATTTGCCTTTCTCCATCATCCCTAACCATAAATAATTCCCGCACCGCCATGCGAATCATCAAAAAAAAAAATTAGCGTCCACCCAAAAAAGTAACGCAGCACGGCAGCAACGTCCCCGTGCATCATTGATAAAGCAGCTGCGCGTCGGCGGCGGCCTATTTGTTTCCATTTTCGCGTCGCGCGCGATACTCATCGGACGGCGCATCGTGCAAAAAAGCAGCCCAAATGCGCGCCGCTCCGCGCCATAAGCGAGCGCGGCTGGCTCTTATTATATTGATGGCATCGGGCGGGGGAGGCGAAAGCTCCTCTCGCGTCCCCTCTGAAATATCCTCGCGATTTTCCGACAAAGCGCCGAGAGCCGAGCCCCAAAGTGCTCGTGAATGATCTCATTTTTAACTCGGCCCGAGTGCTGCGCTGCAGTGCCGCTCTCGGCTTCTCTTCTTTTTTTTTTCTCGCTGGGATATTCTTGAGCGAGGAAGAGGCTGAAGAGGGTGAAGATTGTTTTTCTTTTTTTGTCGGTGGGAGAGACTTTGGTTTTTGGGGATTAGAGGCGGAGGTGTTGGGGAGGATGTTTTTGAAAGGTGCGAGTGATAAATATTTTGAGTTGGGATTATCGAGAGAGCTTCGGAAATGGCTGTCAGCTATTGGGGTTTAAAGATATCCTCTACATTTTGTTATGCGGTTTGATAAATATACAGTGATTATTTATATTTTTCTTCAATCTACAACAACAATTTTTACAGAAAATCAAGCTTGTAAAGAGCAAAATTGTAATAGCAACAAACATAAAAGGTTTTTGATTGAAACTCGTTTTAACGTGCTAACAACGAGCTTCTCAGAACTCCATTACTATAATTAAAGATAACAATAATTAATAAAGCTTCTAATGAATTCCTACTTTAATTTAATTACGCAATTATTAAGCAACCTATCGGGTAACCATCCAATTAACGAATCTCCTAAAAAGAAAAAGAAAGAAAAAATAACAAAGAACACTCTCACACAAGCGGGTACAATCGATCGCACCTCCGACGACGACGTGCCATGTTAAACCACTTTCTCTACGTCGTCGCGTCGTTTCTCAGGCCCGCAGGCTCAATACTCACACTCGCGCACTCATCCCCACACGCAGAGAAGTTATACATACTCTCGCTCTGCTGCGCGAAAGATGGGATCAAATGAAAATTGCCGATAGTGAATTTTAATTGACGCGATCGGCGGCGGAGGCCCGCAAAGTGCATTTGTTCACGCGGAAGGGGAGAAAAAGGGAGGGAGGGAGAGAGTGGAGAGAATGTGAGTGGAAAGTGGAGAGGTAGTTAGGAGGAATGGAAGGACAAGAGATACGTGAGCAAGAGTTTTTTGCGGCTGCTGGAAATTTTCTTTTCTTTTTTAAGTCAGGAGGTTTGAGAAGATGAGACGGTTGTGGAATTTTTATTAAAAATTAATGGTGGAGTTGTCATTCTTTCGACTTGATTGATTAAATATTATTCTACCGTTGTATAATTGTATATTTTTTTCATTCAGGAAAAAAGTAAGAAATTTGGGAACAGGGAAATAGCGAATTCACTCTATTAAGGGAAGCGTAAGCTAACGCCCTGCGAAAAAAGAACACTTCGTAAACTAAAGTCCTCCAGCGTCAACAAAACTTTTTTCAGCAGCCAAAAAGAAAACATTTATAGTCACATTATTACGTCCACACAGCGCTGGCAGAATACCTTCTCCTCTCTTCCTAAACAAAAAAAAAACAAAAAAGAAGCATCGCATCGCACCAAACGCGCGCAGCGGCGAAAAACAGTGCAGCAAGAGAGGCAGAAATAGAGAAATTCAGAGAAAAAAGATAGACGAGGGCGCGCGAAAAAAAGCGATATGGAAGAGAGAGAGAGGAAATGAAAAATGTCTGCACGAACGCGCGTAAAAATCTACGTTTGACGCGCGCCCGCGGAAAATCGTCAAAGGGCCGCGCGACATTAAAGTCACATTACGAAAGAGCTCGAGTATTCTTCTCTCATTGCGCGAGCGCAGCTCCTTCTTTTATTCCCGTCCCCGGAGAAGGGCCGACTCGACGAGAAATCCGTGGTAACACGAAATTTTCTTCCTTGAACGCTCGCTCCATTAGTGGCGGAGGGAGAGAAAAAAAGGAGTGGAAGTACAATCGCGCTGGAAAATTATATCGCGATTTCGGGTTGCTGGAGGCAGTGGCGCTGATTTTGGCTTTGATATTGTTGAGAGCGCGGGTGTAAGTATGCGCTCATTGCGGGGGTGAATTTTATCGCGTGCGAAGTGCCGAGCTTGCGAATGTTTGTTCGGGATTTTTTCTTTCTGCAGTGGAAAAGTTGGTGTTATGGTGCGGGAATGTTTTTCTCTGTCGATTTAATTTGTGGACATCAAAGATGTTTGTGGGGGGAAAGAATCGTTCGTAACTTTAATTAACGAAAATTTGAGAGGTTTAGTTAATTGATGTAGCTCGTTTACTAATACTATAGAAAAAATATTATATAAATATGCATAGATTAAAATAAATAGCAACGCGACTTAGAAAAAATGTTGCCAGTAATGAATATGAAAATAAAATTCATGTACAATCAACGTAATTCCATGTAACTGTTACTATAAAAATTTTATCTACAATTAAGGATAAGCGTACAACGGTTAACATTATTTCTTAATTTTAGGCACAGGATTTAAAGCATAGCACGATTTGTAATTATTGTCGGTTTATTCATGTCTCTTGTAATGGGTCAATTATTTATGTCGCTGCAGTCATTTACGGGTAATTTTATTGTTTTTCATTCGCGTTTCATGTCAACCATTTTTTTTAGTCCACCTACAATGAGAATGTCCAAATTACTCCCCATTTATCCACATTCTAGAGGTTCGTGATATGTATAATTGCACTACACACGAATAAAATAATGGGTATCCGCTAATTTATTACCTTCATTCAAATTTATGTAATTTATCGCCCAAATAAATGAAACAATACAATTTGTTTTCATTATACAAAAAAGATAAAAAACTTAAATTGCGTGTAAGCATTTCTATGAAATCGACTCAACGAATTTGGTATGTTAATTAATTAATAAAATATACACTCCTGGTAGAAATCAATCTGGATTTATCTAGATCTGTTTAGTTATCTGTAATAATCGTAATGTTAAAAATCAATAATAAATTTTTAAAAAAAATTTTGCTCTTTTTTCTACGTTTTTTAAAAAATCTAAAATAGTATATAAATTTGAACAGTTTTATCAAAAAATACCAAAGAACTATATTGTTATTGAATTCCCCCAAATCAATTTAAACAGACTTCCAGAATCTCAAGCCCTAAAAAATCTTAGAATCGTGATTATAACCTCTTATTATTCCAATCACTCAGCTCCCATAAAGACAAGTCGGCGATAAAAACAGCTTCCCTACTTTGAACGCCGCGCACATGTGGTAAAAATCGACGACTATACGCGCCTTTAAAAATTCCTCCTCCACCTCCTTACCGGCTTTTTTCGCTGAATCGCGCGAGCCATTAGGTTGCGTGTGGTCCGCGAATAAAGAAAGCTTGAAGAGCTAATAAAAAACGGCTGGGGCGCGCTTTTCTTGTTTGCAGGTTTGCTTTATCTGTTTTCCGACGAGCTTTCGAGCTTTTTTCGCGGCTTTATTGCGGAAGCAGGTCCGTGGGCGAGTTTGAGGATGGCCTAAGTGATAAAGGTCGCCTTGTGAGTAATGGGCTTATTGGAAATTTGTTACTTCCGTGGTTATATAAAAACTGATTTGGCTGAAAATATTTGATCTTGCAATACATTTTTTTGCTAAGTTGGCGAATAACAAATTTAAGCTAAATTATTAAAGAATAATTACTTGATTATTATTTTATTTCAGCGAAGTGCCTGTGTACTGATATCATCAAACGTTTTTTTTATACACAATACACTAAAAACACTTACGCAGTGCACAACGAAAGTTAATACCGTACATTTGCAAACAAATACAACCTTATAAGAAAAGAACTTTCTTTTACGCGTCAAAGTGCTAAACATTCAACATTGAAACCGGAAGAGTCGCTCCTTCAAGCTCAAAGTCCATCCTCGACAGCGTATTCCAGAAAAACGCTAAAGCTCACTCGATAAAATAAAACTTTTCTTCTCTCTTACGGCAGAGCCCGACGTAAAAACGCCCGCACCTCTCGCGACGTCCCAACATTTCGACGTGAAAAGGAATACATCTCGTCTCTCCTTGGCTCCCGCTTATCCAAGCCTCGACGCGCTAAGTGGTCCATTCATAGGAGCGGGCGTTTTGAAAAAGCGCGCGCGCTGCTTAATCCAGATGTTTTTCTCTCTTTGAGGCTCGGCGAGAGAGAGCAGGAGGGGAGGGAGAAGTGTCTTGTTGGGTGCGTGGCGATGAAAAGTAGAGAGTGCGGAAAGAGCTGTAGAGCTGATGGTTTTTGAAATTCGTTGCTAGAGTTGCGTGTGTAAACGATATGCGGTTTTCTTGCCTTTGTGCGCCATGTGGAATTGACAGAAATGCGATAAAGTTGAGCTTTTGTGGGATTGTACTTCGGACTGGCTTGTTTTGAATTGCAATATGCGAGTAAAAGGTTTTGTAAATTTTAAAAAATTTTTTGTAAAAGATTTTTTTACTTTTTTATGTTTAAAAATATTTAGAAAAATCTTTATAATCTTTGTAAACAACGACCAAAGCATTTTATCAAACAAAATATAAACTTTGTAGAATTTTCAGAATTTAAAAGTCTGTCTACAATTTAAAAAGTTGCGTGCGTTTACGTTTTTAAAAAGAAAGTTAAAAGTGAAAAAACTTCTTTTGTCGTTTTATTTCTCTGAAGTTTTTTAAAAGAGCAACGTAATTGTTGACTACGGCAATGCTTTCTTACTTTTGAATTATATATTACTTTATTTTAACTTTGTTTTTCTCATGCTATATTAACTAACTATACGTTGAGAGCAAAGTACGAAAAAGATATTAGAATTGTCTTTGGTCGAATAAAAATACCAAAAATTAAATAACTAAAAAGTTTGATTGTTCACAAATCTTGTAAGTCTAAAAAGCAGATAATTCTATTCATTAATTCTTACAAACCTATATATTTTCTAGACCAAAGACCATTCCAACCCGGTTATTTATCGTACGCTTGCGTGCTCAACTTACTTCACCTCTGCTTATTTCGTTTCAGTTATCGTTACATTATATTGAATTTTTTATTCCGATTAACGAGCAACTATTTGTTCCATTAAGGCTACACTTATGGCTTATTCGCATACTAATTTACAATTTTATTCATGAAATATTATACATAAGCACGTACATATTAACAAAATCATCGATTTAACTTTTATTATTCCCATCTTAATTCATCACATTTATTCAGTCACTTCATTTATTTATCACATCACCCAACGTAAAAACAATAACCACTTTCAAAATACAAAAAACAATTACGAAACCTAACAATCAATCACACCACACACCGCCGCTCCATTTCCATCTCGAAAACAGAGAAAAATAAAAGAAGCAGAGCGTGCGCCCTTACCTTGCGAAGCATCTCTTCGAGGGACTCCATATCCAGGGCGGAGTTGTTGTTCTCCGTGGTGACGGGCTGAACCATTTGTCAGGTCTTTTGTCTCCTCGCTCGCACGAGGAACGCACTCACTATCACGAGCGTGGCAGTCGCCGCCTCCTTCTCATGCACGAGTCTAGGTACACAAGCGCTGCCTGCGCGCTGAGGCGCGCCCCTTTTGATACGTGTACCCTTTTACTTTGCTTCCTCGAATTATCTTTTTCTTTTGCACAAGGGCGAGAACTGGGATTTAGTTTGTTTGCACGGACACTTTTAGGTTGGCCTCCTGCATGGCTGCTCGGTTGATAGCGAGAAGAGCTACTGTAGGAGGGATGTGTTGTTGGTGCATTTTTGAGCGATTTGTGGGACGGAAGGAGATTGTTTTGTCCGTGAAATGAGGAGCTTATCTTTTATTAAATTATAGAGAAGACTTCTTTTGTGATCACTGTAAGGTAGCTATCAGTAACTTATATTTAAATATTGGATTGGTATTGTTCGCATGAAATGCAATCAGGCTCACGATTTAGAGAAAACCGGTCATGACAAATTACCTTGTCTTCCGTTATCTACTAAAAGTTGTTACAGCTCATTTTGCTCGTATCGGCCTAATGAATCAGTTCGCGAACTTCATAACCCAGGATCAACTATTACAAGCATTCACATTTTTCTGACCCACATCGGGTCCTGCTTCGCATTCCTAACACTAAATCTCGGCACGCTATCGTTCGGCCGTTCAACTGCAATTCATAACCGATAGCAAATACAGAAGCGAAAAAAGCTCGTTCGAATGATTAAAACCGGCGTAACACGCCCCTGATTATCGGGACGATAAGATTCCTCGGAATAAATAAATAAAGAAAAAAGGCCGCGAACCCGAAAGAGAGAGAGAGAGAGAGAGAGCGAGAGAGAGAGAGAGAAGGAAGGCAAAGGCAAGAAGCCGTGCGCGCAGAACGAACGACGACCAAAAAGACGAAGTGCCCGCGCTCAGGCGACGCGTAATTTATACAGCCGGTTAAAATAGTCGCCCCCTCTCTCTCTCCGTTAAAATGAAAGATATATCCAAGTAGAGTGCCTCGACCTCTACGAAAGTCGCCTTTTCTTTCGCTCTCTCTCTCTCTCTCTCTCTCCTTCTCTATCCAAGTCCGTATAGTCTCTCTTTCGATATTCCCGGCTTGCTCTTTATTGGCGAGGGACACGCGAGCTTTCTCTCTCTCTTGCACGTGTAATCGATGCATTGCTATGCGCCTGCGGACGCTTTTCCTTACCTCCCCTTCCAGCTTGCGAGCATTCCGGGGATTATCGTTGCAGTGCGCGGGGGTGCGCGCTGATATTGCGCCCTCGAGCAGCGTTCGAGTGCTGATTGTCGCAGGGATACCAAAGGGGGCTTAAGTGCAAGTGATATGGTTGACGTGCGGCCTGGGTCTAGGCTAGCAACTGGTGAGTCGGCTGGAAATGTGATGAGTTTTTTCTGGAATTAGTTTG